>OY294048.1:48246279-48511141 GCA_958510825.1 Brachypterus glaber | reverse complement strand
AGGTGGCAGCCAAGCAGGTTAATTTTCGAGAGGGCAATATCGGTTTACCCACGAGTGCCATACAAGGTTTTATCCAATAAATAGCTTAGGAATTCATATTTTTATTAAAAATTTTAATGACATTTACAAGAAAATAATTTGATAAGTGACAGTTGAGTGGGTAAAATAAATAATTATCCACTCAATAAAGTAAAAGCCACGCGGGGGTTATTATTGAGTTTATCTATTTAAAATAAAGCTGGTAATTGTCTTATTATCTGTATGTATTGGATAAAAATATTTTGCAGCTAGAAAGACCCCTAAACCAATCTTTCGAAAATAACTTAATGAAGATAAAATAAAATAGAATTAAATTTTGTGGTACTGTAACAGTATACTGTAATAACCATAAAAAACTCGGTAAATGTAATAAAATACCGGGTAGTTTGGAGTACAAATTAGTTGATATAAACTGTTATGTATAACAGGATAATATTAGGGTGAAAAATTAAAACCGTCAATTAACATGTTAAATAAAAGAGGTAATTTTAATTTAAAAAAATGTTAATTTAAAAATCAGAGAGGGCTTTTAAAATGTTTCAAATCCACGCCCGTTCATCATGTCGCGCGTGGAAATAAAAACAGTGAAGCCAATTTTTTTTAAGGGGCGCTAATTAGTATATAAGCACTCAAAGTGCACTGAAATAGGTTTGCGTCGAGGTGCTTATACTATTTTTCCTACGACCTAACACCTAAACATCAAAAAATTGTCTTAAAATTAATGTGTCAATTTGACGTTTTGTGTTTGACTTATACTCATTCTCTGACAGCAGATGTGTAAAATCAACTGATATTTACTTTTTAACCGCTGTCATGGAAAATAACTACTAACTAGGTTGTAAAAAATAGAACATTACATACTAAGGTGATAAAGGTTTCTTTACACCTACACAGAAAAAAAGATGTGGTTTGCTGACCAGATCCTTAAAAAAAAGGTTTTATTTTTGGTAACCACACCAAAAAGTCATGTTAATAACAGCTAACTTTTTAAAATTTAATATTATATCACCTAACATGCCACTGATGTTTAATTTTTTATATAAAGCTTTATTATCCACCCTATGTTTTTTTTATATTTTATGAATATATTTTGTGTGAAATTGGTTAATTGTTTAAATATTCTGGTAAACAAATACAAATAAATATAAACAAATAAATACAGGCAAAAACAAATAAACGAAAATAAATAAAAATCATTTAATTGGTTATGGTGATTTAAAAAGGATTTAGTTAAATTAAAATATTTAGTTAAAATCAAGCCAATAAATGATATACAGTATATCTAAAAAAACAACGGTGAATAGAACGGAATTGATAAAGCTGACCAAGATACATAGTATGTAATTTAATTTTCCTACGACCTAGTTAGTAGTTAGTGCCTAATTTCCACCCGTTGCCTATGATCACAGTTGAGAAGTGACAATCAACTGATTTTACATATCTGTTGTCAGAAAATTAGTAAACGTCAAACACATAACCTTAAATTGACAAACTAATTTTAAGATAATTTTTGCGTTTTTTGGATGTTACTTATTTCTGAATTACCAGGTACTATTGATTGATATTGTTAATTAAAGGTAGCTTTTTTGGCGTCAACATAGGGACTGGGTAGAGTTCTAAAATTCTGTAAGAAAACCAAACTGCGAGCTAAATTTAACTCTTACAGACGCGTTTATACTGCAAGTCTGTTACACGCGCTATTCTTAGATAAGATTAGTGTCACTCTGTCTAAGATCTTGGGCTTTTAATATGATTTATTAACCCGTAGCTACTCATATGGAGTCTGACAGACTCCTCGTTTCCATCGATACTCACCACCACCAGCAAATTTAATTTCACCAGCCAGGGTCGTAGCAAAGGAGATTTTGTGCTCAAAAATTTTGAAATCTTGAGAATTTCCATAATGCATTGGTCTCTATTAACCAAATTTATATGATTTTCTTCCAGTTTTTTACAAAAAAAATTAAAACAAGTTTTGACATCATATCTTGTATTGTATTGTATTTTGTATCCCCTTAAACCATAGACCATTTCACTGGACCTAATCTGCGTGAAGTGAAACGTATTGCTGCGACACATATTTAAGGGTTAAATATTTGACAGCCGCATGCAGTTTTATTAAAATCCAGCATGTCCAGCCTCCCCCTCCCTACCCTACAGCCCCACGTAACTCCATATCATCATTTATTCGGTTTTAGTTGGCCGTGACTGTCCAATTTTAAAACCGACTCGTCAACGATTATATGCATGCTTGATATTAATTTTTATTTGAATACTAGTCCAGTCAAATAATAAATGTAAATTGCAATAAATGTACACGGGCTGATATTTTAAAGAGTAGTAGTGGATGGTAACAAAACTTAATATGCATCTTATGATAAAAGTGCATATAACCAATTTTGTTAAGAACGAAGTTTTCAACAATTTTTGTTTGGATGATTTTTTTAATATAATAATAACAATCGATTAAATTTAAAAATAGCCATGTTAGAGGTGAAATTGGATTTTTTCATTTTTCGGCCAAATTATTCATAGGAGGATAAAAGTGGTTATGAGAAAACTTGTAGCTCTTGAAATTCTCTATAAGTTTTATAGGTTATAAATTTTTATAGGTACGGCTACAGAGGGCGCAACTCGACTTTCACCGCCCACTGTAACCGTAACAAAATAAATTTCCTTTTTTTTGCATTATAAAAAGTTGCAGGGATATTATTCTTATTTACTTTTAACAAGTTACCTTTTTTCTAACCAAGCTCTTTTCTATTTTCTTATTAGTTTAGAAATATACTATTTTGTGAGCTGAATAGAGACAAGTCATTATATAAAATAAACCAACATTTCTTTCTCAGAATGCTAGTCTATCCCTTCGTTCATTTGAGGTTTTTAGGCATTACCGTGTTTTCCCTTTTATAGTGTACTTAATTTTATTACTTTATTCTCTCTATTTACCTACATATTTTGGTTATGGCTTTATTTTATAAGTTATAAGTTATAATTTAATCCAGGAAGAAAACTCATTTGTATAATTAAAAGTTTAAATACCTTAACACACCAAAATTTTAGAGAAAGAAGAAGTAGCAGCAGCCATAAGTCGCACAGCTTAGAGAGCCTACATAATGTCAACTCTAGGAGAGAAAAAATATAAGAATTCCTATCCTAGAACCTAGAAATAAGCATATCAAATTAAATCTTTTGTGCGCGAGTATACATGGTTTTTGACAAGGCGAAGTACAGTCAAAAAAATATGCTAGTACTCACATAATTTGCAACGGAACTGCATATACTATTTTACAATTGTAGAAAAATATTATTTAGTATTGTGAGCTGTGACAAAAATGGTGAAAAAAATTGATGTAGCCACGATGTTACTCATAGTTTTTAATACGAAACGTTATGACGTAGCTTTTCGAAAAAGTTAGCAGCGAATACTATATTATTTTTTAATGTTTTAGCAATTTAAAATGAACTCTTTATTTTAGGTTAAAAGATTCTTGATAGTAATTTTGACACAAAAAAGTGAGGCTGTCCTGTCTTAGGAGTTTATGATATTTTGACGGTGGGGTGCTCATTATATTATATTATTTGAGGTTATGTATAAAAACCGTCATTTGTTAGTAATCGACGTTGCATGTTGCAAAAACTAATGAAAATTGCTGTGGACATCACTACATGCAGCTGTTTTTTACAAGAAGTAGAACAAAAAATAAATGTATATTTAAATGATTAAAAAAAACCGCTGTCCTACTTCTTTTTGGTGAACATATTTACTTCTGTATATCACTAATACCACTAATATCACTAAGACTTTACTTTCAAAAGGTTGCTCTGAGTTTTCGTATTAATTTTTTTTCAAAAACTGGTTGTCAGCCTGCGTCAAATATATTATCTAGGCCCTGTAGCATAGGGTACATTAGGAGAAAGTCGCTATAAAATTTGTATTCAGGTGATTCGCTAATTTATAACCCCCTACTTGAAAATCCAGAGTGCTTATATGTAGAGACTGAACAGGTGCTCGAATGGGTGCTTTAGGATGTTACATTGTCAAACGCAGTATCTCAGTATCTGTTTTTTACAACATATTGCAAAAAAAACATAACAAAAAAAATTCAAAGAAAATAAAAAAAACAAAAAAATAAACAAAATCAAAAAAATCTAAAAATAAGCAAGTAATTCTACAAAATTTTGTTTCCTAAAGCAAGATGGTAAATTAAAAATCGCAGAGTAAATATTTTTACAACAGGTTTGAATAGTATATGTATGTGTATAGAATATAGTTATTTTTTATAAAATAAACTACGCAGTATTTTCGCACATCCAATATTCGAATCTGTTTTGAAAATATTCACTATGCGATTTTTAATTTACTATCTTGCTTGAAAAAACAGACCATACATACAATGCTATACTTGTTTTTATCCTCGTACTATTCTACTTAATTAAGCATCCAGGACTTATGTGGGCTAGTAGCAGAGGGAACCACCGGCTTTAACTGACTTTTAAACCAGTTTATAGGGAGTCTCGCCTTCGCCAAATTTCACCTATTAATTAACTGAAAAAGGCAGTTTGCGCGACTGAGAATCGAAGTCACGCTAGCCGGCGTGTCAAGTATTTGGGTTTGACGCCTTAACCCGCTCATATATTGTCTTCCATTACATATCCAAGGATACGACCTACACAATTGGAAAAAAGAAGTTTTGTGGCACGGGTTAGCGATATCGGATTGAGCTGAAATTTGGCAGGATGAGTTTTCTCTTCATTCCGAAGAAACACCTACATGGGTTACCCATGGGTATCAAAAAAGAAAAAAGCTTAGCTGACGATAGCACCGTAACGTAACTGTTAAAATGTAATAATAATGTAAAACTACAGTAAAAGCTGAATTTTAAAATAAAAATGATACTCTATTTTCAAATATGACAGCCAAGTACTTTAATACGTTGGGAATACATTTTCGCGATTTTCCCGGAAAAGTCTTGTCTCCTCGAATCGCACCAGCCGCCTAACAAGATTTGCTTTTGAGTTTCACATATATTTAACCCAGTTTTCAGGAGGGCGCAGTCTTTCTGTCAGGTGAACAATGTTAGGGTATTTCAAGATTTTTTTTAATAATATGATGTGCCAAATTTCAGCTCAAAGAAATAAATTAGGCCTATTATAGGCCTCGCATGATTTTTCATCAAATCTGGTATTTATAAAAATAAAGTGGGTGCGTGTTTATTTAAGCTGAAATTAAGCATAGATTTAAATTTTTACATTTTGCATTTGCATTATATTAAAAAAAAAATTATATTTTTTTCCAATGTTTAATTGAACTGGGGCGGACCGTAATTTTATTTTTTCAGCTGACATTTAGCACAGAATTTCGTTATGATTAAAAATGACATGAGGGGATTTAATAGAATATTAAAGTACTAGTTTCATAACACCAAATGAGCCGCTTGTGGCAAGTTTTCTAAAGTACTAGTGCGCTAAGAACGTGTTATGAAAAGAGTGCTTTATACTAATTTTTCTATTTTGCTTTAAAATTAAAAAAAGCTTTTTAAATTGATGACCGATTTCTGGATTTTTATTTTGGGTTGGCATTACAGTTTTCGCTATGTTTGAAATTCATAGGACAAACGATATTTTAATATCTTTTTTGAAAGATTCCAACAAACATGTTTAACTAATGTTGCCACTACTAAAAATTCTAAAATACTAGATTGTCAATTTTCCCATTTTCCTTGCCACGAATAAACAAACACAACCGCCATTAACACTAGCGTGGAAATTAAATGTAATTAATGTTTGTAGACAAAATATACCCTATTTACTTTGCGCGTCTATCTTACATAATGATATAGCTTTTAAAACAATAGCTTTGATTGTTTTCCAAAAATCCCATTTCTGAACTGGTTCAGAACTACAATTTCCGAGAAACAAAACTAACCTATTTAAACTAGTTTAACTTTATCTAGCGACGGGGCTAGAATGTGGCTGTGAGATAAAAAAAAAACATTTAAACTGGAAGCTAGTTCATAGATCGCATTTCTACTAAAAATTTTCTAGAAATGAAAACATGTAAAAATAATACAATTTTTGACAAAGTATGTCTTATGGTGTAGAGTTGGTTTGGAAAAGAGATGTTGTGAAGCAAAGAAGAGTAGATATGTTATTCTCCTATTTCACATAGTTCATTTAGTTTATGGTTAAATATATATTTATTATAAAATAAACTTAGCTTAATATGTCTATTGAACATATAACATTAAATTACATACACCTAGAGAATATAGAGAAATCAAAGGCAAAATATTTACTCGTACAACTATGATATTTCACATACTAGATATACTAGATATTTCCGTTAGCAAGGGAGTAAAAAATACACAACAAAAAATTGCTTAACTTGAGCTTTAAATGCTTCAAATATTTGTCTATCAATCAATATGTAGGTATGTTTCTGTATCTGTTTATTTATGACAACGAAAACGCTTTAAGATAAAGACTTTAAACACGGAACAATAGTTATTTATGGTACTAGTGGGTAAAGTAAGATATTGCCCATGAGAAATTTAACCTGGTTAATTTTCGATTTCCAATAAAGTAAAAGCCACGCGGTATTGAGTTTATCTATATAAAATAAAGCTGGTAATTGTCTCATTATCTGTATCTATTGGATAAAAGTTTTTTACACAAGGATATCTGCAATTGTTTTTAGAGCTCGTATTATATCTCATGAACATTTAAATTTAAATGCGCATTAACATAAGCCGCCCACCCTACACCATTTTAAAAACATCTGGCTACTGTGGTCGCTTTAAACGGGCAGCCAAATCTTGAACTTACATTTTTTCGGTTTTTATTTTTGTTTCTCTTTTTTTGTAAAAATGAACTATTATTTTGTTGCTTTTCTTTTTTTTTCGTTTTTGGATTTTTTTTTTTGGTAAAAATAAACTAGGTATAGTTTTGTCAGAATGATCTTTTCTGTGTATAAATATAGTATATTAACGTAGTGAATCCAAACCAAAGGCAGAAGATAAATATGATATTTTCGTCAGCAGAGTATTGAATAGATCCGAAAGTATTAATAACTTTGTGGCCGCGGGTGATTTTGGTCCCGTAAATGTGGACTTTTCCATCGAGAATGTCCAGTCATCATCAAAAGACCGCAGTTTGATTCATATCGGGCCATTGAAGGCCAGTCCCCAAAAGGAAACTGACATGTTTGTGCTTAATCTCAAAAAGGACCTTGATTTTTGATATTTCTGGTACAATTTGTCCTAGAATTGTTTGGGTTTTTCTTAAAGGGACTTTAACCAAGGCTACAGGTCCTATAAAATATTTAAATTTCATATAATGAGAAAAATGAGACAAAATTGGTAAAAAATCATTATTTTAGCCCTCTTTTGTTCTACAATCATGGGAGATAAAAATTGTATCTTGTATCTTGTATCTTGTAAAAAAATATTTAAAAAAAATTAATCCTGTGAGACAACTAAGTAGGGGTGGGGGTTGAGGAGAGGGGTGCACAAAGGGCATGCATATTGCCACGTATTCATGCTTAAAAACGCCAAAAAGCATCACTAGGGGGTCAAAATATACTAAAAATATGTTACGTAACAAGGTCCTTAAGTAATAAAGTGATATTTTTATGATGTAAAACCATTAAAAAAACGAAAAACAAAAAAAAATAAGCAGTATTGTTTTTTATAATTTATTTTTAAATTGGCATAATTCCCTGTACTAAAATCTGGAAAAACGATGAGGTTCCATTTTTTAAAAAGTTGACAAAACAAAATTTAAAGTTTCGCAACTACTGGTGAAATAGTTTTTAATGACATTTAGAGTTCTTTCTGAGTAATTTTCTCGATCAAAAATTTTATAATGAATTTTGTTGAATCCAGGCACGAATAAAAACTTCATGTATACCCAACATTTTTATTCATTTCAAAGATGTAAACATTCAAATTCAAATCTCATTGTTTTTTGGTTTTGTATGTTCATGTTACAAGCTAACAGACGCCGCTAAAATGTCGATTTCGAAAAAAATGGAACCTCATCGTTTTTCCACTGGACCCTTTACACATTAGACGTAAAATTTATAATTACAGGAATTTTTTAATTATAATCAAAATTAAAAAAATATTAATTAAATATTTTTTCAGTGTAGTTTTAAATAATATTTTTATTTAAATATTTTGTCAGTGTAGTTTTAATTAATATTTTTATTTAAATATTTTGTCAGTGTAGTTTTAAATAATATTTTTATTTAAATATTTTGTCAGTGTAGTTTTAATTAATATTTTTATAATTTTGATTAAAATTAAAAAAATCCTGTCCTTACTTATATTATCTTTAAAACTATGATATTTTTCTCTTTGTTTTAGGTAAGAAAATATTTTGAGTTAAGCAGTACTAGTAAGTAAAATTATTTGTATTTTTTGTGTTTTAATAAAGGACTTCAGGCCTGTCGCTGGTTGAAAAGTCTAGAGGGCTTTACGAGATTGCCGGGGGAAAAAAGTTGGACTTTCGTCCCATTTAATATTTTGTACTACCTAATTAGGTGCCAGCTTATGTATTATTTACCGTTTTAAGGCTTTTTTTTATCTGGTACAAAATAAAATAAATTGACTCATTTATTACTGACCGTTGTTCATTGACAATGAAATAAAAAATATTTAAGACAACTACTAATTTTTTTAATAACATATTTTTTAAACTAACAGCTATGTTACTAACTTTCGGTAGTAGGAAAAATATTATATACACCACCTATGCGAACTGTCTTATCTTTAGTGTTCTGGACTATTTTTTTGCCTCCACTCCGCCTCAGCTAAAAAGCTTCAGTCTTTAAAGATTTAGTTCGTATACTAGTATATAATATAATATTATTACATCTTTATTGAATTAAAATACTTATCCTTTATTGAATAAGATGTGTTTAGTCAGTATGTAATCTGTAACCCACAAAGGACCTTTCGAGCGTGAGCAAACCTTTTATTTTTCTCGCCCCCGGCCTTACGCGATTTTTATTTACTCTCGGGGACCGTTAGTCAGATATCTCCGATGCTCCCTTTTTTCTACTTTTTTCTAAGATTCTTCGTACGTTATTAGTTTGGCTATATGATGTATATAAAAGGAGAGCTCTGGATACTATTTGAAAACAATACGGTTGCTAAAAGAAAGGAAAACTCTATAGAGATCTATTAAAGGTTAGATATCGTCGGCTTAAAGTGTTAACCTGCTAACTCCACTTTTGGAAGAAATGTCGTTTTTGATACCGTTCAAAAGAGGGCGCTTAGTTACACGATCTGCAAAAAACAGGCATCTCTAACCTTTTCCCAAATATAACTTTTTCCATGATGCGTTTACCTGCTTACTTCACCCGCTTTAACTGCTAGTCGAAAGTCCGCCACTTCCAACCATTTTATGGCAATTATTGCAAAGGTTTTTATTTTTAAAATGATTGCTTTTTGATGTTGAAGACAGTATTTTGTACTTTCATTTTCTAAAATAAAAACCTTTGCAATAATTGCGTTATTTTTTGAAAAAACTTTACTAAAACCTGCCAACTCCTTGATGAGATTTGTCTCAACAATGGAAACCCTGCCATCTCCTTTTTAATTCAATAAAAATCAAGCCCAAATTATTTTTTATAGTTGATAGTTGTTAAATAACCTCCAAAACGCGCTAATAAAGAAACCGGATTTTTCATTTTGTTATACAATAATTATAGAAATAATTATAAGGTTTTTTTCGTCTCCTGTAAAGTTTGGTCAAAAGGAGTTAGCGGGCTAACACCCTAAGCCGACGATATAACGTCGAACAATAAGTTATCCCTGGGATATGATATGATATCTTAAGACCATACACGCATCGATTATTATTAGACATAGATAGATAGGATATATTTAAGGTGTAAAACCCAAACGGAACATTCTTTTGGAAAAATTCAAGGACCCCTTGCGACGAACTTTTGCATGTATACTAGTATTAATAAGGGCAATAAGTTTATGTTAATTTATGTTTTTGAATTTATCCAGAGGCGTCCCTAGACTGAAAAATGTATTAGTCTTAACACATTTTTGCCCCCTTTTTATGCGTACTTTTTTTTGGATTTTTTTGTAATAATGGATTTCTTGAGTAAAAATACATAAAAAAATGTCACATAGTGTAGTAGCAACCGTTTAAAAAAAATGCAATTAATAGGAAGTAACATTTTGTGCTACCAAAAACGTTACTTTTTAAAAGGCTATTACTCCTTTAAAATTAAATTTAGATGTTTTGGTGAAGAATACTTTTTTTGCTCAGTTTTAAATGAAGAATCACCCTGCAGCATTAAAATTTTAATGATGCTTTTTTTTTCTTCCTCATTCAATATGTCATCTTCGAAGGGACGTATCTCCCTTAGGGCTCATTTCCAGACCAACCTTTATAGAAACTTTTTTCATATTTTTGGATGCAGAATCACCTCTTAAATTTTGGCATGGCAGCTACTGATCACCCTATATAATTTGAAATTAATCTAGGAATGTCTAAAAAATCTAATTTTTAAGGACATCGACGCATCCTAATGGTTAACATTATATTTTGCTGCTGAAGTTTATACCCAAACAGCTATAAATCCCTAATATTGATAGTAAGTACATTTTAATAGAGTCCCGGTAAAGGATATTAGCCTTCTTGATGTCAAATCTCTCGGATATTGGACATGTTCACTCCAGAGGAGAGTCGCTTGCTCGATTTCATGTCTATGGTAATGTCCTTTTCATATCCTTGAGGAAATTGCCTCCTGCTGTCGTTTAAACAAATTTGTATGATATATAATCACTGTGTGCAGTGGATAAAGGGGCCATGTGAATTTTTAATGTATTTTAAATGTTTTCGATTCATTTTTAATAATTTTTTAATGACCATTTTTAAATTGTGATGAATTTTAGATGATTTTTTTAGAATTCTTGATAAATTTTTGGTGAATTTTTTTAATAATTTTTTTATGGATTTTCGCTAAAATTTTGCCAAATTTTAATCTATTTTAAATAAATTTTTAATGAATTTGTTTAACATTTTTCAGGAGTTTTAGTTATATTTTTTATTTTTTTAATAATTTTTTATGACATTTTTGATGTCAGAGATAGGACCCTAATTAATAATAATAACAAAGAGTTTTTGATACATTTTGACAAGTTTTTGGTGAATTTTTGACGAACTTTTAAAGAACCTTTAAAGAATTTTTTATGAATTTGTAATAAATTTGTTTGACAAATTTTTGATGAACATTTGATGATTTTTTGATTAATTTTTGTTAAATTTTTGATATACTTTTGATATTGTCATTTAATATTATTAAGACAAAAACAGTATGAGAGATACATTTTAAAATAGACCCTATATCAAAACGAATATTTATATCTATTGTAGCTTGTGTATTTAGGTCAAAATTTCAAAAACTAAAAAACCAAACGAAATGAAAGCGTTAATTATAGCCGTAATAAAGTCGCTATAATAAAGCAAATATATTTCGAGTAAAAAGCGGCCGAAACAACAAAGCGATCCGGACTAGTGCGGGCAAAGAGCCTGACCGGAAGGAAAATAATAATTCCGGAATTCCGGAACGTCTCTAATCACCTTAAAACATTTTGTTACAAAGGCAAATCCGTTTGAGCATTAATTACGTTATACAGGGTGATCATTTGAAAACGACGCACCTAAATATCTCGCAAACTAATCACAATATAAAAGTTCTAAAAACATGACAATTTGTCAAAGTCCAAACCTTTTGAGGGCAAAATTTAAAAATATTATTTTAAGGGTTGTAACTTTCCAGCTACCTACATATTAGGATATTAACCATATCTTGTGATACGTCATTTAAAAAAGCCTAAAAATATATATGTCTTGGTTGCATTAAAAATTAAATACACCAACCCTTAACTTTAAGGTGGATGATGTTTAAAAATAAATAATTTCAATTCGGGGGGGTTGTAACTTCTACTCTTTAGCTACCAGCCACCCCAACTGTTTTATTTTTAATTAAACTTCAATTCTTGCGGTACCTTATTTGACCAAACCTAAAAATGATATATTTTTGTAGATAAACAATACAGTTAAAGACTAAGAGTTGGGGGATGTTCCAACCCTTAAAAATAATTATTTACATTTTTCACGGCAAGTAAAATTATTAATTCTCTATTTTTGTAAAATATCTTGCTTTAACTATTATGAAATAAAATCATTCACCGTTAAGTGAAAGGTTACAATTTTTATTTTTTTTATACCAAAAATAGCACTTTTTGAGCTCTTTGTAATAAGATATCGGAAGAACTGGGATTTATTTAAAAATAATATTGGTTTGGATCGTTTTTAAATAATCACCCTGTATATACTAATGAAACCTAAGGACAAAAAAAGGGTGGTTTTTACCTTCTTTGCAAACAGAGGAGGTTCGCAAGTCACTTTGCACGGTTCACTTTTAGTTCGACTTTGGTTTTCTTGTAAAATTTGTTTACTTATAATATAAATATTAATTTAAAACCAAAAATCAAATAATCTATCGGGAAATTTTCATCAAAATTTCTTTAAAAAAAATTAATTTTTTTGCCTGCGTTTTAAAAGTTGAAAATATGAAATATATGCTAAAAGATAATTTAAGTTGTCTAATTAAAGTTTCCCAAATTCGATATCTCAACACGTTCAGAAGTAAGGAGGGGAGGTGACTTTTTGACCACACTGTATACAAATGTTTTGCTGTTGTGAATTTTAAATAAACTCCTTTCCAAAAGCAAAACTTTTTGCAATTAAAAATTATTCGTTCCCGTTTTAATTATGAAATATTGCGTTTTTATATTTTTCTTAAACAGAACATAAATTTTAGCTTTACTTCGCAGGAAAATTTAGTTTTAATAATGTTTTATAAATAAAAATACTAAATTATAAAATAAATTACTAAATTATATTAATTAGTTGCACGAACATCAAATTTAAATATTTCTGACACGCATAAAATTTATATTTTCTTGAAAAAATTGCATTTTTGCACAAAAAGATAAAGCCCAAGTAAGGTAGGAGAGCCAGTTCTGCCCTGATAAAATAAAGAGCAGTAAGTGACATTGGTCAATAGCAGCCTTTTCAAAATATTATATCAGGGTTGACGTGAAAACGCCGCTATGCGACAATGTCACTTACTGCCCTTTACTTTAACAGGGCAGAGTTATTGCCATGCTCCTAAGTGCCTATTCACAAGCTCGCATTCTTATGTTTTATGTTCTTATGCAAGCTTCTGGATAGGCCTTAATATTGCCACTCCCTCTTAAATTTGTTAGTTCGTCCTCTGTGTCCTAGGTGGCTTTATATCTGTTATATCGAAAAGATGCCTGTAAAAAATATGGTGTATCTGCATCCAGTTGGTAATGGCGTACACAATAACGCAATTCGTATTTCGTGCTCTTTCACTATAAAATTGTGCTGACTGTCGCAAGCTAGGTAGCATCGATTATTGCAGGGCAAGAACGTAATAAGGTAGGCACAAACATGCACTTTCTTGGCCCATAAACTTTCGTGGGGTTCCATATAGACCAAAACGTTTAGTATTTACTACGGTAACCAGCTCTCAGTGAACAGTATTCACTGAACATACACACAAGTCCTGAACTATAAAAATTTTCAAATTTTAAGTCTGTATCTTCCAGGAAACAAAAACCGTTTAAGGATTAAAGTCAAAACACGCTGTATGCAAATAAAAATAAAATACTAAATAAATACATAAAAATAAATATAATGTATATTATGCCTTTTAGAAAAAGAATTGTACTTAAAATAAAGCCTTTTGATGGAATCAAACAGAAATTTCTTATAAATAAATAAAAATAAATATTATGTATACTATGCTATTTTTAAAAGGAATATAACATCTAAAATAAACCCTTTTGATGGAATCGAAAAGGAATTTATTCATTTATTATTAAATTTTGCAATAATACGAAAGCGGTTTAGTATTCAAACGCGAGGCACGTTGTATGTAAATAAAGATCTCATTGCATTTCGCTTTTATAGAATAACGTTGACGTGATAAATTCTTTACTATTAATAATTTACCCACACCAAAAATAGGCCTTATTAGGGATGGAAAACCTCAGCCAATAACCGGTTTTCGGTTAACCGGTTTTCGGTTAAAACTCGAAAGCAATAACCGTTTAAACCGGCGCAAGGTACTGAATTGCTTTTTCGATTTGTACTTTACGTATGTTACTATTTTGTGGTTATACACTTGACCGGCCAAGCCATGAGTTCGGTGAGATTTTTTCAATTTAAAAACTTTGAGAATTAAATAACCTTTTGGGGCGCCACTACTTTTTAATTAAACCTAAAAAAAAAACGTATTTAAAGTAAAAAACTAGAAAATAACCGTTTTCTTTTCGTAGTATCCGGTTATGATAGAAAACCAGGTGCGAGTTTTCTATCCCTTTGCCTTATTTGGTAATTAAGAAAATTTAAAAATAACCCAGGCACATTTATACCAAGTAGTGACGCGGCCTATGCTCTACGTACTTCAGAAAAGTTTAACACCAGAAAAAGGGCGCGATGTTAAATTCTTTTTCTTTTTTATGGACTGCGTCAACTATTTCTTTTTTTTTCCTCATTTTGTAAAAGTCCAATCAATTGGAATCAAGCATTTTCAAACTGATGAACTAAAACATACCTACCACATTTGAAATTCTGCTGTCAAATCATTTGACAATTAATCTTACTTTTTACGAGCTGTCTGTTTGAAATATTTTATTTCCACATTTTACGATAAAATTTAGGTATTTTTTTCAGTTGGGTGAAATGAATTACTCGTAAAAAAAATTGAAAAAAACAATTGTTTTTATTTGAGAAACAATCGTTATATCTGAAAGACAAAAAAGGCTCTTTTTAAGCCGGAGTAAATTATTTATTAAATTGTAATGAAAAATGAGAATGATTTCCATAATTTGAATTGTAAATCTCAAACGCGGTAATGGCTCGCAATAGACGTTTAAGCATCCGTCATCCCATTAATAATAAATCTGCCGAAAATACTAAATAAACTAATAAAAAAGAGAACAGAAAACTTTTTTTTAATTAAAATTTGCCCAATAACATACAGAAAATACTGACTATGACTAATAACACTGCACACCATTCAAAAATTTCAAATATTTATTTCAAAATTCTAACCTCGTCGAGTGTAATTTGACCTTGGATTTGCATTTCAAATCTTGTGATTTTAATTAGCAACTAATCTATTTATTTATTAACAATAATTTTCGTTTGGACTTTTTGGAGTAAAAGCAACTTATTTGTTTCGTATTTTATTTTTTAGCTTATTTTGTGTTTTCTTTAGTAAAATTTTCTCTTTATAAACATGGTGTCGTGCTCCGATTTGCGTTTATGGCCGTAAAAATACCATCTCTTACGAATTTTAATAATATACATTAAAAATTGTGACGCTCATCCACATACACAGAAAAATATCTACAAATTTGGGATTTAAAATCGCAGTTTATGCCTTAAATTTATCATTTACATGTTTTTTTTTTTTAATTAGTCAGAAACGTATCTAATTTTTTACTATTTTTTTTGCTAATTTTTCAGTTCTTTTAACCCAGTGATACCAAGTGATACCAAGTGGTATCACTGACTTGAACCAAAAATTGACATAAAAATGGGAATAAAACATTATGGGCGCTAATGGGTCAAGCTCAATGTGAGTGAAAATCACGTAGAACTCATCCCGGAAATAAACCAGTTAACAAATTAACGCTCAGTGATACCACTGATTTTATACATTTTTTTTTTTTTTAATTACAAAAAAAGGCCTGGGTTAAAAACCATGTATAGATTTTTTTATTACAATTTTGGCGAAGGCGCTAGCATGGTTTGGACTTTTATACTATAAAAGCCTTATGTGCTAAACTGCTATAGTAGGCCTAAGCTTGGCGCTAAGTAATGACTGCTAAATTTTAGTATCAATTTTCTCAGTGTGGTGTAGTCAGTTTCTAAAAATAAAAGTCTTACACTTTTTCTCTGTCAGTTCAGGTTGTATAGAAAATATGTGCGATAAACATCCTAAGCCTTCTTTAATCCTGTGCGGTTTTTATTAAACGAGTCCGTTTTTACTCGATATACCATGATTAGATCTCCTGCCTGAATCGGGAAATTGTAGTGCCGCCTAGCGACTATATGCGGTAACTTACATTTATATTTTTTCACGAGTGGACACTAGGGTGATCTAAAAATGTTGTTATTTACTTAATGTTTTCTAGTTGTCGTGGTTAGAAAGCCCTTGGGCACTTTTAGGGCCCTAAAAACCCTAAAATCATGCAAATATCGATAAAACCAGCCCCAGTATTTGTAATTTTATAAAATTTAAGCCTTGATATCTATATTTTTTCTTTTTGAGTATAAAAATAAGCCTGAAAACTCTTAGCATGGTCAAAATTTTCTAATCCGTGTGCGGTTTATATTAATTTGTGCTACTGCCGAATTATAAATATTGTAATAGGGTGCTGGTCCCAATTATAGCCAAAAATATTAATTATCTAAGGCATTAATTTAGAACCACACACTATTATTTGGAGGCGTATCAAATACAAATAGCTGTATAGTTGCTATTTGGGTAGCGTGCCACCAGTAATAATATTACATAATATTATCACAATATCATATATCATATGATAACAAATGTTAATATAAGAATCTAATTACTACTTAATACTTATCTGACTTTCTTATTCCAGCGAAGACTTCCTCTTATAACACAAACTGTAGATATGCGAAAGGTAAAGAAACTTCAAATATATTTTAAATTAATTAAAATATATCTTTCCAATAAAACAAAAGGATTAAACAACAATGAAAAGAATTTAATTCAAAGAAAAATGAAAAGTTAAAAACAAATAAAAAACAACAAAATATTTTAATTTGAAATGAAAAAAATTATGAATAAATAGCATCTTTACCCTTCAGATATTTCTATACGCGCGACTCTAAATTTTACTTTAAATTTTCACATATTACGTTAATTCTAAAATTCCCCTAAAACCCAACTAAACTAGACGACTACATATTTCCGAATCCCATTTTTGACCATAACTAAACACAGGCAAAGATTTCCCTTCCCAGAGATGCCGATATACCAGTCATAAAACTATTAACGAAAATATCTGAGGAGTTTTCGATCAAAATAAACTGAATTACTTTAAATTACTGAAAATGAATTTAAATTTAATTTAAAGCGAAATGATTAAAAAAACTACTTCTACTTATTGATTGATATTGATTTTCATGACATTGCTTCGAAGTAGAAAAAACCATTTTTACAAACAATCCCTAACTATTGCCAGTATCTAAAACAACATCATTAAAGATATTCCCATATTTATTAATTAAGAAAACCGAATTAACCAATTAATTAGGCTAATAAAAATGTACACCCTTTTTATGTAAACGCCTCAATTACACAAAATGCAAGCTTCCCAAATACTAATAATATTAGCATCTGTAAAAATAAACAGAAAACCACCCGTTAAGAACAATGCTATGTCACGTTCAATAACCATACAAATAAAAATATAAATACTCAATATATACAGGGTGACCACTCTGTTACAATATTAAATAAAAACGTTTATAGTCACTTTTTTTTCTACATAAACCTATTTTAGTTATTTTAAAATGTTACGATAATCTACGCAACGATTATGGGGTCTAAGCGGCATTTAGTATCAACATTTTAACAAAAATCGCATCAAAATGTTGATGTTAAATGGCCAAAATGGACAAAAAGTCCAAACACTTTGGAATTATTAAAAACAAAACAAAATAGTAATTATATGAAAACCCCATTGTCACTACTAGTAAACACTCACAGAAACAAAACATTATTTAAACAAATAAATACACAGTTAAAAAAATATTAATTAAGACAGTGTACTTTTCTATACGTAGCAACTAACTCGACTGACTTCAGTTTCAGCTTATTCTATATTTCTCAAAATAACATTTTTGCAAGTGACCGTCTATAGTCTTCGGACAAGAGTAAAGGGACTTTTCCACCCAGCCTCCCTCTCGAAAGATAGTGCAGTTTTTGCACCAGGTCGGCCACCAGAGTAACGATCCGGAGATGCTATCCGACACGATTAAGCTGAATTTGTTGATAACGACGCTCCTTAATCCCTTTTAATCCAAACCCGAATCTTTCATTTGTTACATTTTAACTATTTTCACGGATTTATTTCACTCTGGGTAATTTTCCACATTGTAAGAATTCTTAAGCCAGTTTAATTCTTAGGTTTTTACGATTATTTATAATGTCTAATGACTGGTTTATGTATAATTTTATTTGAATTAACTCACTAAATAAGAATTTGACCAATCAAATGTCAGCTTTATTTGTCATCCCTCGACCTATCTATATTTTACCATAGATATTCTTCAAATTTCCAAAAAATTCGTTAAAACTTACCCTACATAAAAAATTCCTACGTACAAATGTTTTAACGACTTCCGAAGCATTTAAAAAAAAACTGTCTGTCTCTATGTCCGTCCATTGGTCCGTCCGTCCACCTGGATATCCCAGTTTTTGTTAACAAGATAACTTATGAACGAATTATCAGATCGATAGAAATTTTTAGGAAAGCTCAAGTTCTGCGAAAGGAACTAACTAAAAACTGTATTTTTGTCATAGCAGTGTCACATTTTTACCATAGCTTTGACAAATGTGACATCTTTGATCTTTAATTATGACACGTATAATACAGTTATAAAAGATATACATAAATAAATAAAGCTGTAAGACATTTACCTAGTAAAAACTTTTGATTATGAATTTTGTATTCTATTCAAAAAAAAACTGGAAAAAAAAATTAATTCTGACCTATAAACAGTACAAAAAAAACTGTTGACTAGGCCTAATATAAACTTTAAGGCCCGGTTATACAAACCTCGCTCAAATCTGAGCCGACCCTGTCTGTCATGGAAACGATTGTTGCAACAAATGTTTCCATAGTAAAGGAGCCTCGCTTAAAGTTAAACCAGGTTTGTACAACTGGGCGTAAATATTGATTAAAAAAAAATCGACTGCTTCTAAATTTTTTGTCTTGACATTTTGAGTGCCTCCTATGCAAAGCATTACACATCTTCACGGCTTGTTTTATTGGCTAAATTCATTATTAATTAGCGGTAGTCGGTGTAAACTCAGTTGTGACTCATCAACGTTGAAAATAAACACAGAAACATAGGCGGAATAATTTTGCCGAACTATGAGGGACATTTTTATAAAAAGGTCACTAAATCGAAACATTTGACTAATTTGTTACAACAATATTGACTATACATATTAACTATGTATATGTATCCTTGTTTTTTAATGAAAAACCGACATTCGATTTTTATCTTTTAAGAAAAAAAGTTTTTAATTTTTATTTATCCATAACTTTTTTCCCACCTTACTCGTTTAAATGGAATCATTAAAAAAAAATCAAGATAAAAAGAAATAAAATAATTCGCCGAGTACTGTTAATTAGTTAATTGATTTACAATTTTCTAATGTTTACGAGTTTGGACTAGACAAAAGAAATTAAATATGAAACGTTTTGTATCTTTAAAATTAATAATATTTTATCAAGTTGAAAATGATCTTTTATCTGCCCTCCATAGTTTTATTAAAAAGCCGAATCTGATTGTGCTCTTAAAGATATTAAACTTGTAGAATGAAAAAAGCCGTGAAGATACGTAATGCTTCGTATTTTGCTTTGTAGAGGAACATTTACTTGATTTTACAATCTGGCATCGTTGAATATAAAAAAGTTTCATAATTTCAAATAAGCTTCTCGAGGTATTTTAGCGTTACCATTTTGCTTGTAAGTCAAGCTAACATAATTTTGTTAATTTTGGCATACCCTTGGGTACATTTAACTGTTTCTTTTGTTTTGGCAACGTAGGAGTAACATTTATGTCTAGTTTTTGCTGTTTTGTTTGTTGTTTTCCTGGGTAAAAAGAAAATCTAGTTTCTATCTATGTTAAGTAAAGCCTTATTTTTTAAAAATTAAAATAAATTCTAATAATTATTAATACCTACATATTAATAAATTATTAATAATAATATAAATTAATATAAATACGGCCTTATAAAAGATATTTACTTTGTAACATTTTACGCCCGACCCCCACCACGTGAGATCCAGAAAGACACAGGTGGTCAAGAAGCTACGCGCAGTTGAATTGAATAAACCGTACGGCTCGCGTTGATCCTGACCTATATAATTTTAATTCGTGTGTGAATGTACATTTTATGTCAATTTTATGAAATGTGTGTCACCAAGATTTTCGGCGACAATTATTAAACCAACTCGGAACAGACAGGCCTGTTTCATCATTGAAGACAGCAATTTAAGGTAGGTGTTTTCTTGTTATAATATAAATGCTTTTGTGGCCAAACAATAGGTATTACAAATACCGTATTTGTATTAATTGAATTTTCTCTTATGGTAACAGTTCAATCGAATCTATTTTAAAATATACTTGATGGTCCTTAATAAATAATTTCATTTTGTCTTTTCGTCCTATTTTACACATGGGACTAAACAATCTATATAATAAAATCGATGTGTCTGTATGTCTTATCCTTTCAGAAGTTTTGTAATCTAAAACTAGGCATGCACATCAGGAACCTCGAAAAAGCCTCACACCCCAGATTTTTTTTAATGGAAAAAAAATGTAAAAAAAATCATTTACAAAATTGGTGAATGCGCCACCATTGAAAACTGAAAAACTATACGGGCTTAAATAGAAGCTTTTAATAAAATTTATAATTGAAAAAAATCTAGGTTAATTTTACTAATTTTGAAAAAAAAAATAAAAAAGGACAAAAAAATAAATTATAAAAAAATAAAAAAAGGCTTGCCCAAAATGTTGAAAATTTTTCAAAATGGGAAATCCACTCCAGCTCTAGAGCTTCTTCCAACTTTATAACTGAGAAGAGTGCAAAAACGAGCAAATCAGCGTTTTATTCATTCGGCATGTTTTTTACTTGCTGAATCGAAAACAAAAAACGGCAGATGTTCCGGATTCTCCTCGAACAAATTAAATTCATTTTGGTGCGTTATAAAAAAGTCATTTGGGCTGAAAAGGCATCTTGAGAAAGAAAAAAAACACAAGTGTTGAATAAATTCTTCGCATTTTATAATCTACTCTTCACTTCAAATTGAAAAATATATAATTTTTTATTTTGTGCAAAAATTTTAATTTGTAAACTGCGTTAATTAATTAATCAATTTAAAATTCTGCAGCATCTTGACAAAAAAAAGAAACGGGGAAATATAAAAAAAATAATTTTTTTATCCCTTTTACTTTCCCTAGAAAAGAACTGCGCTGGTAAAAAAATATTGTTTTCTTTTGTTTCTTTTAAGAAACGTTAAAACGTTTTTTATATACACTTTTTTCCTCAAAAAAAAAATGTTTGTGGGTCTGTCTGACGACTTTCTGTCGGTCTGTCTGTCGGTCTATCTGTTGCTTTGTCTGTCGGTCTTTCTATCCGTCTGTCTATCGGTTAGTCCCGGAAAATTTGTGAGTACGATAATTCGAGAAAAAATAAATATCGACTTGTAAACTTCAAAACCTTGTATCTCGAAAAAATAATTTTCGGTTCTTTGGGAAAGTTTGGGAAAAGTCCAAACGTAACGCAAAATTTGGCCAGTAAAATGTTTTTTTAGCAAATCACTTATTTATAAACCGATTTCAAAAAAATATATTTTAAATCAAAGCTGTTTTTAAGCCCTATAAAAAATGCTATATACATTTTTTTGCTAGAATATACTTAAAGTTTTGGAGATACAGACATTCAAACTTTAATAAATTATTCAGGTGTATTAGTGGTTGCCTATTCACGTACAACTTTTGCTTGCAACTGTTCAGCCGATTTATTATTTGAATATAATGTATCCTATGAACTAATTGAAATAGTTGTTAGTTAAAGTTTGTATATGTTACTAGTAAATTACTAGTAGTAATCATGTACAGAGTTGATTAGTGCAAGGAACCGAAAACTGGTCTTTTAAAATACGAGGTTTTGAAATTTACAAGTCGATATGTAATATTTACACATGATTTTGCATAAAAATATGATTCACTGCAGATACGTGTAAAATTTACTAGATTTTACATGTAATTTTAGAAGTTTACTTAACTTTTTGCAACAGAGTTCTTTGAAGATTTTGGAAAATTAAAAATAATACTCTTCATTACAAATAGTGAAGAATAAAAAAATAAAATAATAACAATAAAATAAATTTAACCACTCAAGTCTGTTTGAATGCGCACTAATCCGTAATAGCAAGGGATCGCGTGGCATTCCTGACGAAAAAATTAAGGGAGGACAATTTGAATACAAACGGAAACATAAATAAAAGGAATTTAAAAAATACAAGGGCCGATATTCAAAGAAACTTTGATTTTTCAGCAGAATACTAAATCAAGAAAATAAATGAGGCAATTTATATTTTAAATGTTATATAATATGTAAGTTTTAACCAATTTTTTTTAAATAAAAAAGTCCTTAACTATCAAATACAATTTTGAATCAATCATTCTATGCTTTTTAGCAGAAATGCAGTAAAAGGGGTTAACAATGCAGTCGATATTTGACCGGTTATGTTATTTTCGTATGAAGCTGAAGTTTGCAACGTTTTTTTTGCAAAGAAAATTCAAATAGTATATTAAGTACTAGTTTCGTAACATGAGTTTTTTAGCACACAAGTACAAGCCGCTTGACTTTAGGGGTTCTATTTTTGTCTTGTTGTTTTCTTCTCGACGTCACAGCTTACGGTGTATTGTTAGTTTTTCGCGCTTTTATGTGGCTTCCTGGATTTCCCTTCCGGGGTTTTCCGGTTCGGGAAAGTGCTTCCCACGTTTAAACTTTGGCCAAACTACACAAAAAAAAAACACTTTCTAGTGTTTATTCTTTCATTTTCCTGAAATTTTATGAAGCTGAAGTTTGCAACGTTTTTTTGCAACGAAAATTCAAATAGTATATTAAAGTACTAGTTTCATAACATACGTTTTTAACGCACGAGTACATGTTTAGAAAACAAGCCGCTTGAGGCGAGTTTTTTAAGGTACTAGTGCGCTAAAAACGTGTTATGGAATAAGTGCTTTAATATTTGAATTTTCGATGCAAAAAAACGTTGCAAACTTCAGCTTCATGAAATTTTTATATACATCCTTGTTATCTGTGAGCAGTATTTAATTGTAAGCCTGTCTACCTTCAGAATTTTAGCTATATACGCTTTTTACCAATTTATCTTTGACAGGAACTACTACAAATTATTCGGAAGTACAAGGACTTAAGAATTTTGACATAAAAACTATTATTTTTAAGATTTTGGATATTTCTGTAAAATATTTGAAATCTTGTCAAAAATTACCGATATTTTCGAGATTTTTGTCAAGGTTTTTGAGATTTTCTTGACCCCTTGAATATCATAGCTTAAAATAACGTATTCGTCTTTATCATAGGAGGCTCTGAAAAAACGAAATTAGACAACGTTGTGCATCAATAAATCGGCGTAAAAAAGAGAGGTTAAAAATATGTCGATATATAAATGTCATAATATGAAGCTTAATTTTTAATATTTTTTAATGAATTTTTTTTACAACTTCTACTTTTTTATATGCCAAAAGTCAAAATTTAATAATTCCTTTATTGTATTCATAAAAAAAAATAGAAAAAATGTGCTTTTTGCCCTTTAAAAGATATGTAACCCCTTAAGCAAGTAGTGCAGAGTAGAGTTGTTATGGAGTAGAGATGTTGTGGAGTAGAGATGTTATGGAATAGAGATGTTAAAATGCCATTTTAAGCTATGACGGCAGTTTTGTAAATTTTCACAACCGTACAAAGACGAAGATTTTTAAAAGCATTTTTCTATTAGTTCATTTTATTTTTCACGAGCGTACTTCTTTTATAGTTTTGTTAAATTGTTTGGTAATGATTGCTCTCAAAATATTTTTCTGAGTGTACAATCAGTTGTTTTATTTTCCTCATTGTTTTATTGTAAAGTTCAGCCTTCTTACCACTATTAATTTGCACTTTAATGCTCAAAGTGGGAAAGTTTATTGTTGTGAACCTTGGAGCACCATGGCATCGTTAAAGAAAAAGGAACAAATGCCAAAGTCTTGACAACTTGCATACTAGAGTTAGGTAGGTACATTATTCTGTTACTTCATCAAACAAAACAACTCAACATTATAATTCTTACATTCAATCTTAATTACATTTTAGGACTCCCGATTTACTTTTTCATAAAGAAAGTATTGTGATTTTGTTTCCTAGATCATTTTATTTTTTCTAAAACGTCTGTCTGTCTGTCTGTCTGTCTGTCTGTCTGTCTGTCTGTCTGTCTGTCTGTCTGTCTGTCTGTCTGTCTGTCTGTCTGTCTGTCTGTCTGTCTGTCTGTCTGTCTGTCTGTCTGTCTGTATGTCTGTCTGTCTGTCTGTCTGTCTGTCTGTCTGTCTGTCTGTCTGTCTGTCTGTCTGTCCGTCCGTCCGTCCGTCCGTCCGTCCGTCCGTCCGTCCGTCCGTCCGTCCGTCCGTCCGTCCGTCCGTCTGTCTGTCTGTCAGGATAAGTTAAGAATGCTTTGAGCTAGCGACTTAAAATTTGGTATGCAGATGTATTTTTATATTATCTTGGTCATTTTTGTATTTGAGCAAAATCGGGTGAAAGGGGGGTTAATTTTTTTTGTTCGCCTTAACTTTTTTGTTATTCATAATAGGATAAAAATTTGAAAACCACCTAAAAGGTAAACAAAAATTACACAAAAAATGTTATTACCATTTTTTTACGTGGCCCCTAGGGCTCTCTGTCCCTCAAAATTAAAAAAAATGTTTCTGGACATAATTTTATTATTCAGAATAGAAGAAAAGTTTAAAAACCACCCAAAAGGTCAAAAAAATACATAAAAAGTTTATAATCATTTTTTTCCATGACGGGATGGGGAGGGGCCCAAAAATGTTAAAGCTTGTTTACAGCGAATATCCATAAAAAATAAAATCACAAAAATTATTAATTATCATAATCCACGATTAATTTTATTTTTTGATGAGAAAGCATTCTCGCTCGTTCGAGACGGATTTTTAGAGGTGTAATAGTATATTATGCCTCTAGTATGCGAACTAAGTCTTCAATGTTCGGGACTGAAGTTTTTTTGTTAAGAAGGAGCATACGTGGTTCATATATTATTTTTATACTACCTAAGGCTAGTAAAAAAATTTTAAAAAATAAAAACAATTTTTTTGTTACTATTTAGGAGGTTAAACTTTCGAAACGCACGGTATACTACAAACTATTTCCAAACTTGCTTTTTATGCACTTCCTTAAGCCTTTTGTTCCTTTCAAGAAGTGGATTGTATTCTTTTGCCATTCACTTTCTTATTATTTTATTATTTTTCACTCGAGTTTTTCCGGCTGAAAACCTGCCAAATTAATGAAAGACTAACACCAAAAACAAGTATGTCAAAGAATAGTTCTGATTTCTTCTGTAAGAAAGGCTTTTTAAAAGTTAATTTAAATTTAATATCTTATTTAAGTAAATTAGAAAAAAAAGCCGCAAATAAATCTCACACACATTAATTTATCCACTCTATATCCACAACATAAATTAAGGCATGCATTGTATGTGATTCCCCATTTACTTTTTAGTATGTTCGTGTTTTTAAGACGAACAATGCCCAGCAAAGCCCCATAAAAGGTGGCAATAAAAGTTGGTAATAAAAGGTGAAAAAAGAAAACGCACCCCATATTAAAATTATTATGGATAATTATACCTATTTTTACTATAACACATTAATTATAATTACCCCACGGACGGGTTATTAAAACATCTGAATTATACAAAAAGCACTTAAGCCACGTCCATATAACAATATTACCAGACTGAGAGATGGGCTAGTCTGAACGTAAAATATTTTATCATTGTTTTTGCTGGTAATGCGACAGAACGTTGCGACTAATTTTATGTGAAAAAATAATTATTAAAATTTAGTAGTATATTTAATATACTATGTAGATATTAATAATAGATATTATCACTATTTAGTAAGTAAATTTATTTTTTGAAACCAGTTCTGAATAAAAAGTGTAAAAAACTGTTGAAAAACACGCCTTTAATTTAAATTTATAATAAATAATTTAATTAAAAAAAAACACCCGACTGATTAACTAAGGGAGCGTTCAAGTATTACGTAAAACAAAATTTGGCCATTTTTGACCCCCCCCCATGTAACGCGGCGTAACATTTTCGATATATGATTTTATTTCACATATTTCTTGTTTTATACTTTTTAGTTAAACTTTTTAAACGTTGTTTTGTTAAATAAACCGTTTATAACTACTTTTATTCGTGGGACCAAGACGCATTGTTTAATACCTCATCTATAAAACTCGGATTAATTTTCATTTTTGCTCTTTATAAATCCCTGATGACAGGCCAAATAGGCGAAACATGGATTTTTATATAGCCTATGTCACCCGTAGCATGCAGATTAATCGTTTTACATCTCAATTGTCAAAAATAGGCAGGCATATAACAAAATACTGCTACTGCCCACAAATAACAAAGTTTTAGAAATTTTTGGGAAATGACAAGATAGATTAGTTGGGAAAAGGGTGGGAAGGAGAGCTGTATGAAATGACTCTAACTCTCATGTTTTGTCATATCGCCATTTGTTGTTGTAATGCAATGGAATAATGCAGTTTTTACCACCGGACGTAAAAATAAATATTAACGCCCTTTTCAGGATTCTACGATCCTGCTGATGACTTTTATGAGTCCAGTGCTGAATTCAAAGCAAATCAGCAATTTGTATTTGGATTTTTTCATGTTTATTAGGTATCCATACACGTTAGGGATTGTTAAAGTATTTTCAGCTATCACTCGTCACTTATAAGTCATTATTTATGACTTTCTAGAGGGATAATCTAAGAGTTTTATCATATCAAGTACGAGAAATTTTAAATTATTGGATTTTCTTAAAATTTTCACAGTATTTACAAGCAAATTTTACCATGCAATAGGGTAAAAACCATTGTTTTAATTAAATTTTACCGTTGTCTAAAAAACTATGAGCGGTTAAATACATATACGGTAATTTTTTAAACAATTTTTTTCTCTTAAGTAATTTTATACATTGATCAAATATAAATGTAATCGATCGTGTACGAGGACCTATAATGACGCATTTTTTTTGTTTTCCTCTAATCGAATAAAACAATCTTTCCAAAAGAAAAAAAAATGAAATTAATCGCAACAATGGCCATTGTGATCAAGGAAAACTGTCCCCAGTGACACCATTTCTAGCCATGAACGAAATTGCGGCCATAATGGATACACGATGGCGTGACAGAACATAATATATAAAAAAATATAATAAAAAAGGATAGTTAAAATAAAATTAATTGTTTTTCACATTAAACAGGCTCAAACCTATTTAACACACGTTTTACAGCAAAACAAACTCTCTTTGACCAACTTCTCTTACATTAATTTTCATTAGGAACCACCGTTTTTAACCGACTTTTTAGGGGGGTGTATCTGTTTTACATATCGCCTTCGTCAAATTTTACACAGGCCCACAAATAAAGTCAATTCATCTTAACCAGACTATGTTTTTCTTACTTTTGTGTGCTGAAAATTAATTTGACAGTGAAAAAGCTCGCTGACTGCTTAACTTTTTCAAAAAACGGCAAAATAGAATACTGGACGAGTAAGCTCGAGATATTCAAAGTGCTCTTGCATGTAAACTATTAAATTTTGGAAGTTGTACCAGAAATCACTTTTGATTATAAACTCAAACACTATAACATATCCAAAACCCAATCAAGTAAACTTTTGATCAAAACGAGAGCTATAAAATATCCAAAATTCAGCCATAAGAAGGGAGCGACGTACTTTAACATATTCGTTTTCAGCGCCAAAAAATATATAGTTTGGAGTTATTAATTGTACTTCATTTTTTGTATGCCTGTGGTATTAATTAACTAAAAAAATCTGTCAACGGGGCACCGCGGGGGTGAGAATCTATATTTCGCAAGCCTACGTGCTAAATAAAGGGTCTAATAATGTTCCGGGAATATTTTTCACCCATATTGCGGTCAAAAATGTTCCGGACAGATTAAAAGATTTATTTTTATTTGCGAGAAATATTTTTCATCACAGGTGAAAGTAAAATCTAATTATTCAGACCTTTATAAACGTTTACGAAACGTAGAATTAATTTTCCAAAATAATGATCCTAAAATCATTCGTCTATTAACAAATTACCATAAATCAGGACAGGTAACATAATAATAGTTAATAGAGAACAGTATAATAACGTCGAAAATTAACACTGTTGATTTACACTAAAATAATAAACATGTTTGCATGTAAATGTCGAAGGGCTGGTTTATACCTCCGAATTACAGTATTAATTCTACTGTACGGTTTTGAATATGGATTTTACGGTACATCTGGATACAGAGCGATAATACATATTTTTGCTATGACTAATTACTTTAGAATATCACTCTTTAATAGTTTTTTTCTATTTTGCGACTCTTATAAGCTCATAATCACACATTTTGCGTGTTCTTATAGGCCCATAAGAGGTCTACTTTTTTTCTGTTGGGTTGGCAACATACAAAAACCTTTCTCTTGACGTTTTGCGTGCAAATGTCAATGTCGATTTAAAGTTTTTTTTACAAAATTTTGTGTTTGGGTTATTATTTACAGTGTTAAAATTGTGGACTGGTTAATTGCAGTGAAAAAAAGAAGAGATGGCTATAAAATATATCAAAATATCATTTGTTCTTAGAATTTTAAACATAGTTTAAACTGTAATGCCAATCCAAAACAAAAATCCCTAAATCAGTCATCAATTTAAATGTAAGTTTTTTAAATTTCAGAGCAAAATAGAAAAAACTGTATAAAGGACTCGTTTCATAACACGTTTTTAGAGCACTAGTACTTTAGAAAACTCGCCGCAAGCGGCTCGTTTTCTAACTCGTGCGCTAAAAACGTATGTTATGAAACTAGTACTGTAATATACTATTAATTACACTATTTTTAAGTGGCTAATCGAGCACATATAGTACGGAGTAGGGTTATTGGAGGAGTGCGGATGTTATGGAGTAGGGATGTAGAAATGTTAGGGAGTGGGGAAGTTAGGGAGTAGGTAAATAAAGAGTAGGGATGCTGAAGAATTCAGTTGGTAACCCTGTATTGATAGAAAACAAGTTCCGGTAAAAGTCCAAATAAATAAGCTTCAACATCCGCACTATTTAATTAAATAAATTAATGGTTTAATATATATGCGCACATAATGCCGGGAATTAAGTTTTCGAGTCGTCATAAAACCGAAATTACCAGTTGCCAACTTTACGGCCCGCCATTAAACTGCACAATACGACTCTGTGCTGATAAATAATTAAACAGCGCTTTTTAATATGCATACTTGGTAATTTAGGGAATTTTTACACATTTACGGACAAATATTTCTACTCGTCATCCATTTTTTACATAGGCGCTTAGTACCGCTAAGAGTGCCAATGTTTTGAAATGATTTGCCGAAAAGTCAAAAATTTTGACCACGTTTTTTCACTTTAAATTTTCTCGACGTTTTAGACCTTTCTGAGTCGAGATCAGTAAAAAGTGGAAAAATTAAAAAACCATGTAGGAATTTAAATTTTTAGAAATGTTTATTTTTGACATTTAATGATTAATACACATCTTAATTTTTAACCCCACCTTTTTGGCCATTTTTTCACTTTTTTTTAGAAAATAATTTTCGAACAATCCTAAAAATAATAAATATACAACTTTTTTTTGTCTTTATTATTTAGCTATCTCTAGATCTAGACTTGAACTTGGTATATGGGTTATATTTACAAAAAAAAATCTAACTATATAAAATATAACAGAGAAAAATGTCTTATGATGAAAAGGAGTTACGCCCACTTTCCCTAAAAGGTTGTAAACATTTTTTTGTCAAAAAGGCATAAGTACTTTGGGTCATCTACCAAGTTCATATTTCAATACAAAGAGACGACTTTTTAAGGGTCATTAGCCTAAGTAACACGCATTAACTCCTTTGCTGGCCTAGGGTCCTCAAAGGACCTCTTAATACATATGATATTTCTACACGGTAAAAAATTAAACAGATCTAATCCATTGGCGGAGATTTTACCGGGGGTTAATCAAAAATATTGAAGTGTTTTATGTAGTTTTAGAAGAGCACCACAATAAATTAAATTTATTACGAAAAAAACAAAACGAAAAATTACAAATAAACTTATTCTCTCTGCTTTAAAACAATAAAAAAACATTAAATAAACATTAAATAATTCAAAATATTGTTGTTCTGCTTTCAATTTGGATTTTCTCCCTGTAAAATCTCCTTTATCGGGCTCAATCTATTTTTTTTTATTTTTACAAACCTCGCGTATGTGTTAGTGTTGCTTATAAAAATCAGAGCCATATCTTTAGTAATTATATAAAATTTTCATCAAAATATAGCCAAAAAATACGAAAAAATCTAATTTTTTGACTTTAGTCCAAAAGTAAAAATCCAAACGAATAAAGATATTTTAAATCCACTTTTTTTGGCTTAAATCCCTTTTAATTAAGAACCAATCGACGGCAAAAAAAATAATTAATAAGACTTTGATTTTTTTTTACTGCAACTCTAGGCATAAAAAAACTGTGCGCTATATCTCAAAAAAACGAGCTGATCGAGAAAAACGGAAAAATGTTCCGAAATCAGCGCATCAAAAGCGCCAGATGCAACTAAAATGGTGTCGGCAAAATTTTTAAGTGTTGTGCAGTAAAATTATAATTTTCATAAGTCAACGAGGAAATCTTTCGTCATTAACGCGGCGAAGTACAGTGGGAAAATTATTACTTTAATCATTAAAGAAGTTTTTAAACGTTAAAACGATCATTATTGCAATTAAGAAAAACTATAAAGTGTCATAACGTATATTTTATAATACTCTCCGCATCCCCACAGTCTTATAGCTCCATTTTTAAATTTCCCCAATCTGAGACCAAAAGAAGGCATCGGTTTCTTGCGTGTTCAATAACTTGGGAACTAAATATCGGATAGGCTTCAAATATTTAGGAAAATATTAAGGACATGAAGACTACTGGTTTTAGATTTATTTTTTGCAAAAGTATTATAAATGAAAAAAAAAACAGGTATAAAAACAGTTATAACTATAAATATATAAAAAAATATATTTAAATATTTCAAAAAATATATATTTTAGGAAAATAACGTAATAGCATTAATTAACCCCGTACTATTCTACTTAATTGAAAATTCTCCATGTCCAGGACTTTAGTGGGCTAGTAGTAGGGAGAATCACCGGCTTTAAGTGACTTTCGAACCAGTTTATAGGAGGGCTTATCTGTTTTACTGATGCCTTTGCCAAATTACTAAAAACGAAAAATCCTATCAACGCGGGTGAGAATCGAACTCGGACAAGCCGACGTGCTTAGTAACAGTGGAAAAAGAATTGAATGGCTATGCATTTGGAGCGCTTTAAAATTATTTGTTAAATAGTCTAATATTGTACAAAATACTTTTTTTCTATTTTGCGACTCTTATAAGCTCATAATCACACGCATTTTGCGTGTTCTTACAGCCCCATAAGAGGTCTCTACTTTTTTTCTTTTGGGTTGGCAACAGACAAAAGTCTGTCTCTTGACGTTTGCCGTGCAATTGTGAACGTCGGTTTAAAGTTTAATTTTCTACAAAATTTTGTGTTTAGGATATGTTTTACCTTGTTAAAATTGTGGCTTGGTTACTTGCAGTGGAAAAGAGAAGAAATGACTATAAAATATATCAAAATAATATTCGTTCTTATAATTTTAAACATGGCGAAAACTGTAATGCCAATTCGAAACAAAAATCCCTAAATCAGTAATCAATTTAAATGTAAGTTTTTTAAAATTTTAGAGCAAAATAGAAAAAATTGTATACACTCGTTTCATAACACGTTTTTAGCGTACTAGTACTTTAGAAAACTCACCGCAAGCGGCTCGTTTTCTAAACTTGTACTCTTGCGCTAAAAACGTATGTTATGAAACTAGTACTTTAATATACTATTATTAAAGTCCCAGAACGACTAAATAAAGAAAATATACCCCATGGGATGCGAAGCATTGCATTTCTTCACGGCTTGATAAAAAATAATGATAGGGGGTTTCTAGGACTTGTAATGAATCATTTACATTAAGATCTAACGATCTACTTGACAAGAAAACTTTTGCATTTAACCCGATAATGAGTTTGATTTTTTAATAAGTGAAACGTTAAATATACATATTAAATCACAAGAAAAGATCAAAAAAATAGAATTTAAAATTCTTGTAATTATAAAAAAATAATTAAAAAAAATTCCCTTTGCATCCAATAATGAGTTTGATTTTGTAAAACTTTAAATATACACATAAAATCACATAAAAAATCAAATACTAATGTTGTCGATAAGAGTTAAAAAAAATAAAAAAGTTTTTAGCTTCTTTCACCTCTCACCTCAGCCAATTTTTTACCCAAAACAATCCCAGCCGTGACTTTTCAATAATAAATTTATGATCAAAGTTTGATGTTTTATCTCAAAGCCTTTTCGAGTTATCCTGATATATTGTGGTCACAAATTGCAATATTTTTTCCTATGAGAAAGTAAAAATTTATTAAAATGCTTGTAATTAGAGAAAAACATTATAAAAATGGACATTTAAAGTCATTAAAAAAAAAATGTTTTGATTAATAAATAAATAGATAAATAAATATCAAGTTTATTTCGAACGTCTTTAGATACAGGGTAAATAAATACATTTAATGAAATTTTGTCATAAAAACATAAATAATTTAAAAAAACCTAGAGGTAGGTACATCTGACAAACATTTAAGTAAATTAAATAAATTAACACAAAATAAGGAATATATAGAGTCAGCATGTCAATGAGTTGAACACGCTGTATAAAACTCCTCCAGTGAATACGGTTCGATTTACCTATACATTCACAAATTTGTTTTAGAGTCTCTAAAGACAACGTTCAAAATTAATCCTATTTTTTATTTAAACACTCTAATATATGCACAGAGCACTAGTGCTTTTAATAAAAGTACATATAAATAAAATAGGCCCATTTTTTATACGAGAATATTTTTTATTCGTCTCAACAATACATCATAAGAGATGACACTTTTAATATTTTCTTGTCACCTTAAGTGACTCAGGTATACTTTTTACACATTACATATTATTCTTTTTTCATTTTTTATGAAAAATTCACAGATAGGGTAAATCTACTTGCTACTGCAAAAAAAAATGTGACAACGCAATAACACAAGCCCACAAAAATTTTTTTTTTTGGAGTCTTGGATTCCAATATGATATTCCTATGTATTTTTTCCCGCTGAAACCGAATCCGTAACCCGTTTTTTAACCCCTACACGTCAGGATTTTGACATAACCTCAAAAAACACCCGAAAAACTACTGAAACGGCTAAAATCATCTACTCCATACCACTTTCACCCCCTTCCTTCAAATTCGTAATTTCGTAACCCCATAATCCCCTCACCTCGGATTACCATTACTCCATAACCTCAAAACCCCGTAACCTCATTAAGTAGAAAAATCTGGTTCGGGAAAACAGAACAATTACGTGAAATTTTCTTGTATAGTTATGAATAAGTAACTGTATAACCCTAAAATCCCATCACACCTCCTAATCCCTTCACTCCGTAACCCCATATATTATAACCTCTTAACCCCATCATCCTATTCTGTGGAGAAATCCGGTTCTCAAAATCATAAGAGTTTTGTGAGTGAAGTCATGAATCAAGGTCTACTTCATTATTTTTTTAACCGGACTTCTCCACAGAATAGGATAACGGGATTAACGGGATTTTGTGGTTATAGAGTTACTTACCTATGACTATGTTCCACAAAAAAAACTGAAGAATTTTTTCTGTTTTCCCAAACTAGGTTTTTCTACTTAATGAGGTTACGGGGTTTGGAGGTTATGCGGCTATGGTATTATGAGGTTAGGAAATTATGAGTTTCTGGGGTTTTAGAATTAGCAATTTGGGGACAGGGGGTGACAGTGGTATGGCATAGATGATTTTAGAGGTTTCAGTAGTAGTTTTTCAGGTGTTTTTTGAGGTTATGTCAAAATTCTGACGTGTAGGGCTTAAACGGGTTGCGGATTCAGTTTCAGCGGGAAAAAATACATAGGAATATCATATTGGAATCCAAGACTCACAATTTTTTTTGTGGGCCTGTGTAATTTAAGATTGTTTATAACTATAATTTAAGTTAAAAACAAAGAAAATTGCGATATATCCTTTTATTACTTCGCATTGTTTAGGCAAATTCAATCTAGTGCTAAAAAGAGCTTCTTTCCATACGTGTTAGGAAAACAGCAATTTCCCTTTTGGTCTCGATAGCTTTATTAATAGCGCCAAAAAATGAATGATCTGTCTTAGTTGGGACACCCTGTATTGTTTTTTTAACTTAAATTTGCTCCGTTTTACTGCGTTGACACAGAAACTGCAGTTTCGACCGTTTGTAGTGCAATAACAATAATAAAAGTAAATGAATAAGTTTCAGCTTGGCGTTATTTGAAAATAAAAAGTTCTGGCGCTTTACGACGTTCTAAAACACTGTTTAATGAACGACTATAAAAATGTTAACTCGGAAATAAATTTACTACAAGCAAAGAAATATTGACTGAATAAAATAATGGTAATTATATACCAAGGTAGAGAATACATTTTTTATAGACGAGCATATTATATCCTGAGAAAGAATGGTTATTATGTTAAAAGTCAAAATCTGAAAAAAATATATCACTAGTGTTTTGGTGGTTAGCTGTTTGGGTTTTTGGTAGTTTTCGCCCCAAACCAACCAACCACCAAAACACACTAACACACAAACTAAACAAAACAACAACCGATCGAGTGACCCTACAGTTTACTTATATTAAGAAAAAATTTCTCTGTGTTTTTAAACTAAAAGCTAAACTTTTACAACAATAACTTTTCGTCTTGGTCTGGTGATTAATTTCTTTATTATTGGATTGGACAATATTTTCAGCCAATCATTCTATTCCCAAGTTTCACGAGAACTTAATAAGAGACGAAACTTGGAAAAGTGACAATTACATAACAGAGTAAATCTGGAAATTAAATTAATTAAGAAGAAAAAAACGGGAAAACTTTTAAAATCATAATATGATAAAGCATTTTAGCCATTGTTGCATGGGCCTGACAATTTTGACACTGAAAACACAAATAGTTGAAAATTCTTATGCCTATATTAAAAAACATAAAATGGCAAAAAAAAACTAAAAACCATCAAAAAACCAAAAACAATCCCAGCCTATAGCTTTAGATAAACAACCTATGTTCCAAATTTAAACTCTTTGGCTCAACGCGTTCTCGTTTTGGTAGTCACAAATTTTTCAGACAGAGAGACATAGTGACAGACCGACAGACAGACACACCTACATATAAAAATTTTTGACAGAAATCTTCTTTGTATATTAAACGTCGAGAAACGAAAAAAAAATCAATTTTTTAATTTTTTTTACTAACGCAAGACTTTTCTTGGGGAAAGTAAAAGCAAAGAAAAAGTTATTTACCTAATCAGGATAAGTTAAGTTAATTAAATTTATTAATTGATCTACACTTAACAATTTGTCAACAAGTTTTCAGGGACCCTATAGACTCTTTGACCCGTAGCACCAACTTATTTATCATATTAATTGAGTTTAATCTATTTTCAGTTAGCAGATCCGTATTGGATAAATAAATAGGGCACTAGCAAAGTGGGCCTTGTATATTTTATTGGAAAATTAATATTAACAAGAGTGTTGACATGTCCTTAGGGCAAAAAAGGTGCGTTTAATGTTAGTAGTGAAGGTGAGCAAAACTAGACAATACTACCCTGTTAAACAAAGATGTCCTATGTACAAAATAACATTTTTGGGATGTTAACGATATTTGGGCGGTGTTATGACCTGTATATAATAACAGGGTTATTCTTTTAAATTGTCACCCCCGTTACTTTTGAACGGGATGAGATATAAACTTTTAAAATGTGCATATCACACAACAAAAACTATCATTTGTAAATTACAAGTTTACAAGTTTACAAGTTGTAATGCTTTTTAATTCGGTAAGGCGTAGCTAGGTGGGCAGTTAGGGACAATATTTTAAATCGTACCCTAGATCTTGTCATTTTAAAGACCTTAAAATTATCTATTTAACCGCTACTATTTATTTTTTATTGTTTTTGATTTTTTTTTCTTTAATAATGAAATTTTTAATATTTAAAAAATATATATTTTGGAAATTTGGCACAAAAAGGTCCAAATAATAAATACAAAGTGTATTATTACTAATTACATGACCTACGTTGCTATTAATTAAAAAATTTTCCCCACTGCCCCTCTAGCACCGCCTTATCGAATACAAAAGTATAAAAATATTGCAAATAATAATTATTGTTGTGTGATATACATATTTAAAATTTGGTTTAAAAGGTACGGGAGTTGTACCATTTAAAAGAACAACCCTCTTAAAATCGAAAAAAAATTGATGATAGGGTTTTATGTCTTTCTGGTCGCATTGAACGCACATAATCTATGTTTGCCACTCGATATGTCAAGAGAGCTGAGAGTTTGGGTGAATCCTCACTCACAAAGGTTTACCTTTAATTAAATGTAAAATCATTCCTATAAAGGGTAATTCCATGGAAACTGTCTTTACAGCCGCAGGAAAAAAAAACACTTTCTTTTAAATATTTTATTATATTATCACAAACAGTTTTTAAAAATAATAAATAACAAACTATCTTTAATAATAAAATATCTAAAAGAAAGTGTAATTTTTTCTGCGGCAGTAGCTACAGTTACCATGGAATTACCCTACATGTACTGATCTAAGGGCCAACACACAATTAGGACCTAATTACCAATTAGGTTCTAATTACTATTTAGGTATAAACGTTTGACGATTTTTTTGAAATTCTTCTGTACTGTCATAAACACTGAATTTCAGAAAATGCGTGAGCGAGTTAACATTTCGTGCTAAAAAAAGATTCATATTTTACATTTGCTCCATTTTCTCCACTGTCGATTGATTAAAAATAATTCGAGAATATTTTTAGGCTGTACTCCATTTTGAAATTCACATTTGCAAAGGTCCTAAAATTTTTCCTGGATCTGCTTAAGTTTAGCTAAAACTTGATTACTATGCCCAATTCTACATATATTTCATTATAATGTCAAAATGGTAAAAATATAATTTTCGGGAGTGAAAGAGTTATACCCTATTTTAAATTATTATTATTATTATTATTATAAAAAAAAGAGTTGAGGTTAAAAACCTATTTAACTCAAGTTAAAAAAAAAATTATGTAGCATACAAAGTATTAAATAAGTCTGTCCAACCGATTTTTAAAAGTGTTTATAGTTGGCGCAAGCACAACATCATGTGGCAAAGAGTTCCAAGTCGTAAATACTCTGCTACTTAAAAATGTTCTTCTGTGGGCAGTCCTGTATATCAGATACATCCAGGTGAATTAAAACATCCAGGTTGCTAATTAATAACTAGTCTTGCTAATAATGTAATCAATCATAATGCAGTTAGATTATAATCTAACTAATTATTACAATCAAATTAGGATGTACAGATAGCCAATTAATGCAACAGAAAATATCGATTTAAAAATTGTATATTGGAGCTTCCAATATAAGAGAAAAAGTAACAGTTTTCTAGCAAGTCGATAAAACACTCAAAAAAAAGAAGACAATCCATCTAACGATGGATGGATATACTATTTAAATTTTCAAAAAAAATCAAAAATCATCCTAGACAAAAAATTCTTGGATATCAATTTGTTTCATGAAAAATTAAGCAACTTTTTTTTCAAATGCCCGTCCGTCTGCCTGTCTGCCTGTCTGTCCGTCTGTCCGTCTGTCTGTCCGTCTGTCTGTCTGTCTGTCCTTCTGTCTGTCTTTCCGTCTGTCTGTCTGTCCGTCTGTCTGCCTGTCCGTCCATCTGATGTCACGATTTTTGTAAACACGATAAATCAAGAACGAATAATTCGATCGACTTTAAATTTTCAGGAAAATTCAAGTTCCACGAGGGGAAGATCTCCATTGTTTTTAAAAGTAAGCCCCCCAAAAACAAAAAAGTTATTGGGGTAAAGCTTTTAAAAAAATCGAAAAAGCTGAAAGTAAATTCCGATCAACGTAATTTTTTTCAGGAAAAATTACTTTTATTGTAAGGATCAATTCTACAAAAAAAATAAAATAAAAAAATAGAAAATTTTTAGTTTTTTTGAAAACTATTTTTTTTAATAGTTTTTCGTTTTTCAAAAAAGGATCTTTTTTAAAAAAAAATTAATTTTTTTGTTATTTTTTTTGAAAATTATTTTTTTTTTCAAATATGTACTTGGGAAAATGCAATATACTATGGTCGGTTTCATCAAGCAAGATAGTAAATTAAAAATCGCACAGTGAATATTTTTACAACAGGTTTGAATAGTATATGTTTGTGTATAGAATATAGTTATGTTTTATAAAATAAACTAATCACTATATCGGCACATAAATATTCGAATCTGTTTTGAAAATATTCACTGTGCGATTTTGCTTGATGAAACAGACCTGATTTACTGTGAATAATATATAATGGAATGCGTACAATACAATTTTGTGTGTTCATTGATAGCATTCTTATAAACACTCATCGGCGAATTTCCAGTGCTCGCATAGGCGACGCGTCGAGTCTATCGTTGACGCGAGGTTTTAAATATTTACATTTTTATTTTCTTCGAAAAACATCGATATATTTACATATTTATAGTTAATATGTATATTCAATATTGTTGTGTGTAACAAATTAGTCGTCAAATGTTTCGATTTAGTGACCTTTATAAAAATTTCCATAATTCGGCAAAATTATTCCGTAAGCCTATGTTTCTCTGTTTATTTTCAACGTTGATGAGTCATAACTGAATTTATTCCGATTAATGCTTATAAACATTCGTTTGCGTGTGTATTTGAAACATTTTCAAGGAAATACTTCACTGCCTAGGAGTTAAGATACGCCACTGATGTAGGTTTTCCACCCCGCGAATTACCGGAAAGCATAATTTTATGAAAATTTGACGAGATTTAAAGAAAAACTATTTTAAACAGACTGGTTGGTTTCTTAATAACTAAAAAAAAAAACACAAATTACCATTAACTTTTTTCATCGCAGTTTAAAAAGTAATTTCCAGGTACTCAACGCCTAAATTCGTCTCTTAACGTGTATTAAAGCTAGCGCAAAGAGTTCAAAAAGTCCGAGACCTCTCGGGTCTCTCTCTTGAGAGGACTTTATTTCGAGTTAAGCTTTTCCTTTGAATAGTGACTTGCTTAGATTTGGGAGTTTCCAAGAAGAAAGGTGCATTAAGGGGAAAACAGTATTAAAAATGATTTATTCACAATCATGCTGTAAAAAGTCCTTTTTGTGCACTATAAAAAGTTGCAAAGTACATCATTTTTATTCACTTTTTAACAAGTTAGAAAAATTACCTTTTTTCTAACCAAATGCAGAAAAGAGCTCCTTTCCAACCTGTTTGGCTCTAAATTTTTTCTCATAGATGGCGCGCTATGATTGTCATTGATAGCAACAACCAAACATACATACCATACATGTTTGTTAACCTCGTACTATTCTACTTAATTAAGCATCCTTAAGTCCAGGACTTGTGTGGGCTAGTAGTAGAGAGAACCACCGGCTTATACTGACTTATACTGACAGTTTTTATAGGGAGTGTCCGCTTCACTTACGCCTTTGCCAAATTTCAATTATTAATTAACTGAAAAAGTTAAATCGGTGCCAGTGGGAATCGAACTCACGCTAATTGGCTAGTAGACTTGTCATGTACAGACGCGGTAGACCACTACACCAATCCTCTCATTTGTTTAAATGTAATACTTTTTGTACACGGAAAAAAAAATTATAGCTAGGAGCGCTATAACACACATACCAAGCAAATTATAATCGCTTATTATATAAATACAAGGCTTTCTCTTACAATTATGGCAGTCAGTGTAAAAATTTATATGAAATACTTTAATTGTTTAGTGAATAATAAAATATAACAAATAGTATGGCATTTATAGCTTAAATAGATTTAATTATTGTCCGTGCTAATAATTTTTATAATATAATAAAATTTCTGTAAATTTATAATAGTGCCTGTAATAAATATAATCGTGTCTGTAATATATATAATCGTTTCCAATTTATTTTTAACATTATTAGTTATTGTGTCCCTTATAATCTATAGCTTAAATCACTATAATTTGCCACTGTTACCAAATATCTTATAATGTATAGCGCAGAGCCCACTAATTTCTTTCCGTGTAATACTTTGTATGTTTTATAGGCATACAAAACTGATCTTACCCCATAACGGCGCCTTTTCGATTTATTTTTACTAATATAGTAGCAACTACACATGTTAATAATTATTATTATTAATAATAGGCCGGTCTGTCTAAAAAAAACTCCATTAAAAGAGCAAATGCTAGGTTATGTTATTGTCAACAAACGCCGAGACACATCAGAATTGTCTGGTTGGCAGCACTTGCGTACAAATTGCTCCGTGAATAGGCGCCTTAAGAAAATGACATTTTCAACTCTCAAGATGCTAGTTGGGCCTAGGCTACGGCTTGGCCAAATAGCATCTCTTGATTTGAAAATGTTTTATTATCTTTTTAAGTTAAAAGAAATCTCCGTTATGAAATAGTATATTATTCAACGAGCGTATAATAATTGATATTAATTAATGAGGGTGAATTTGGCGACACAAGCCTATAGGCAAATGACGTAATCACCCGAATGATTAATAGCTATTATACGTGAGTAGAATACTATACTTTATCCACGGCCGTTTTAAGGTTTAAATGGTTTATTTTTACAGACCTGTGATTTATAGGTCTTTTAATTATGGCCATTGATGAAAATAACCTACAGGTAACATTTTGCATGGAACCTCACATTGCATTTGGGTACCTAGTTTAATTTGTTGCATGTCTTGTCTGGATTTTAGTTCAAACGGATTGTTGTTTTACCTTTGTTTAAACACCTTTACTTTACGAGAAGCATTGTGCCTTTCGGGTTGAGTCATTTTTAAATTCAATCTCTTTGAAAGGTGCTCTTAACTTGATTTAACTTGTCTTTAAACAACGACTGAAAGGTCTTTTGATTTTAACATTAATTAAAAACATCCTTCTTGAAAGGTTTCTTTCACCTATATCAATTCTACACCAAGTACTGACACTGACAAATAAAACTGTCTAATTTAAAAAGCAAGGTGCTTTTTCCGCTGTTGCCAAGGTGCACATGAGCGACGTTGTCAATAAGCCTTAGAATGTAGGAATAAAATATTTTAAAACACTATATTTTTCTTTTTTTGCAAAATTAATATGCCCCTAGCACAAACCAGAAGCTTATTTGGGAAAAGTTAAAAAATCTCTCTTAAAACATACTCAAATTATAAGCTGTAAAGAAAAGCATATAATTAAAACCAAGGTGCCCCCTAATTTGCTCGGTGTCCCCTAAAATCGTAATCGATTTTCAAAAAAATGGCATGTACGTAATCCCCACACCCTAGCGCACGATTTAAATTTGTCGCCTGATGAATCCGAAAAAGTTTACCTTTTTGGGCTTGTATAACCCACCTCTAATATCAAACGTTATTTTTGGGAGCCCGTTTATATGTAAATTTCCTTGAGAATGCAGTAATATATAGAGAGTTTCTTGCAAAGGTAGTCTAAGGTCTAAAGCCTGAAGCACCTAAGTTCAGAACAAAAGTCATGCAAATCACACGGGATTAACTTAGGTCATGTTAATTGGCTCCAACTTAAGATTACCTTGTTATACTCTTCTCAACTGTATTTTCACGGTGCTTTTTTGGGGGTATTTTTTGTTTTTTTCGAAACCCTGAAATTCCTTTACCATTCGATAGTACCGTCCATTTATATGATTTTCAGCGAAAATTAAAAAAAAAACTACCCAGCGCTTCGTTTTTTATTGAAAAAAATAAATGCTAAACGAGCTGCGAAGAGTAAAACTTAAAAATTATGTACATTTTAATAAAAAAATCGCTTCTACACAAATGGGAAATAAGCAAAATGCTGTCCATTATGAAGAGTAGACTAAGAAATTGTAAGCATATCTTCACGAATTGTTATGGGATAATGACGGTTTAAGGAAAACTATGCTATTTACTCGCCCGGTTGGTAATGTGATAATTGCCGTATCATATACCGAGAGAGTTTACTCGTAAAACGATCTTCTGCAGAAATAGCCAGTTATTTTACACTTCAGCACTTCAATCAATATAACTAGTTTCAGAACAAGGTTTTATGCTTTAATAGTCGAAATTAGCTTAAATATCGTCAGTATTTAAACATAAAAAGACTTTCCCGTTTTCTCACAAAAATTAAATTTATTACGTGTTTTTAAATTTAGTATGGACCGAATGGCCCAATCATTCGCGTTCTCTTCTTTCCGTCAAAGCCGAGCCAGCAACGTGCCTCCCACTTGGACACACATTACAAACATACTTTTTCTACACACACTTTTCAAACAGAGAATGAATCCATTCTAGCTCTAGATACGGTATGAATTTTCCGTATCAAGTGTTAGAATGAGCACATCTAGTGACATCTCTTTTTTATAAAAGTAAAGAAAACTGTAGCAAAATTCATGAAACATTGAATAATTATAATTTAATGCAATTTAAAGTTTTGCGTTAAAATTAAATAAAGTTTATTAGTTTTTCTTAATATTTGATCAGTTTTTTATCAATTCAGTTCAGAAAATTAAAACTGCTCCATCTATTGTTAAATATTTAAATCTGATATCTGTCACAACAATCTGACATAACCTTCAATTTTTGCATTATAATTTGTAAATATGTGCTAAAATTAAATAAAAATCTTTTTTAAGTACTGATTTGATAAAATTATTAAATAACATTAATTGCTTTATTTAAAAATATGTGTTTTGTTGCATTTACAATGTCGAATCACAAAAATCATTGTTTTTAACCTTGTCTGCAGTTTAATGCCATACAACACATATGGAATAGTTATTCCGCGCTCGCGGGACCGTCATACTCGCCTGCCGGCTCGTATGACAAACTTTTCGTTCGCGCGGAATATTGTCTATTCCATACTAGTTAGAAGATACTATTCCGTAGCCACAGCTCCGTGCGTCAAAGTATACTATTAAAGGCAGAATACTTTATATATCATTAAAATATCATCATTTGAACCCTTGTTTCAGAAATCAATTTAATATTTCAGAGTATAAATGTATGTCAATTTCACAGTGTGAGATGTATGAGCCAATTTAAACTCTAATGGTCTTCCGAAAATTTCAGCCAGAATGCCTGAAATTGACTTCCCGTCTCTGGAGCGTAGTTTCAGAAGAACAATTCGATTTCGATGACGAGTGGTTATTAGCGGCAAATTTGAAAATTAATTGTTTGCCCGAATTTGGGTCAAGTGCCCGTCCCTGGTCCCTCGGTCTATTGTTCAAGCTATGAAGATATTTTTTGCTTCGCTTTTCACAGCATACTCTTTACATTGGATAGTATCTTAATTTTTTCTTGATATACTTTTCAAAACACATCTATATAAAAAAAAATTAATTCACCCCTCTATGAAAAATAGCATAACAAAATTCTGTGCCAAATTTCAGCTCAAGAAAATAAAAGTGGGGCGCTTTACTTGAAAATTTGGAAAAAATTATAAATTATTATTTGGTTTTATAAGGCACGATTTTTTTATCAAATATATCTTGTAAACCATACCGTGCAAAATGCAAAAATTTTAATCTGCGAAACAAATGAAATTTGGCATGCGCCTACTTAAAAATTAAAAAAATTGCATCTTTTTTCAGTTTTTAAATAGAGGGGCTAATTTTATTGTTTTGAGTTAAAATTTGGCACAAAATAAAAAATTGCAACACTTAATTATTTTTAAATATCGTTTGATTGATCTGAAATTTGGCACAGATTTTAATTTTTGCATTTTACAAGATACCAGAAAAATTTGATAAAAAAATCGTGCCTTATAAAAAAATAATAATTTATATTTTTTTCTTAATTTTCAAATGAAGTGAGGAAACCTAATTTAATTTTTCTACCCTGAAATTCGGCACAGAAAAATGATTTATAATAATCGATACACCCATGCTTGAGCTTGAAAAACGGGCACCCTGTATATAGACGTGCGGAAAGTTTAACAAGCTGTGAAGATATGTAATGCTACGCATTCCATTATATATTATTCACAGTAAATGTTATATTGCCTTTTCCCAAATACTTAAAAAAAATATATTTTTTTTATTTATTTATTTATTTATTTTTTTTTTGAAAAACGAAAATTAAAAAAAAATTGATTTTTTTATGTTTTTTACGAAAAACGCCCAATTTTTTTAGTTTTGTGGGGATTGTTTTCAAAAACAATAAGGTAAATCTTCCCCTCAGAACTTAGTTTTTTCTTAAAATTTTGAGTCGATCGGATCCATTCTGTCCACAAAAATCGGTGACATCGGACACAAGCGCCTAAATGCAGCTCTCTATGCAGGATTTTGTTTTGGTTTTTTCTTGTTTGGTCTTTTTTTTAATGAGGGGGCCTTGGTTTACGTTAACGTTGGTTTGGCGTCTGTTTGGTGTTTTTTTTTGTAAAAAAATGATTTTTATTTAAAATAACATATTGAAAAACGGTCAGCGCAGTTTATCAAAATGTTGCATAAAGAGCTGCACATAGGCGCTCCCCATCGGACAGACGGACAGACGAAATTTTCCAAAGTTTTTTTTTTTTTTCATGAAACACATTTGTATCCAAGAATTGTTTGTCTAGGGCGTTTTTTGGCTTTTTGGAAAATTCAAAACTACCCTATCATACTATTCTAGCGTTTACGTGCTGTGAGTAGTTTAATAACCATCCATATTGGACCCACCAGCAGGAGAGCCCCAGCAGAGAATTCGATCTTGCGGTCTGACAACTGCAATCGATATAAATGAATTAGCCGTAAAACAACAACGATTTGTGGTTTAATCTTGCACGTATTTAGTGAATTTATGGGCCCAGATCCGCCCCCATCGGGCGCTCTTCTCCATGTCGCCCCCCGGGCGCCCCCTGGCGGCGAGACCGCACCGAAATTCAGTTACTGCGGGAATTTATCGTACACCCACAGTTTCTGATTACAATACACAGCAATCTGGGAATACTAAGGGACAAAAGTGGGATAAAGGGCAGGACTCGAAATGTCTCTTTTTCACTTGATGTATCGATACATTTCTGCTAATTCTTTTAAGGCTATTAATTTTTTACATGTTTTCTTGGGGGTGATATCGGATAAATTTTATAAAACCTTAATTTCTTTCTATGCTGGCATGCTGTGGCAAGAATAAATAAAATTATAAAAAAAATCACTGCTTTACTTTTATAATCAATAAGAAAATCCCTACCAAAATGACATATAGCTGCTAGTTCATGCTTTTTTGCGATTATCAGTGCCATAAACTGGTTTGGAGGTTTTCGCATCGATCGATCAAAAATTTTAATTCGCAATGGATAAAAAAAAATATGTATTGAGAGTGTACAAATGGTGGTGCCATCTTATGTTACACAAAATTACTACACTTGATGGTGGCAGAAAATCTTTATCAGAAAGTTTTGTCTCATAGCCAGCACCTCGTACCTACACTGCAAATGAGAATACTTACCTAAATGAAATAAAACTGTTAATAAGAAATTTAAAATTATACCAAAAATAATAAGCGAATTACGTCAAAATTTTTACTTTTTGGGTAAACAATTTATGACAGGCAGAATGGCATTTTTCCAACACCTACTTTTTTCACTTTTTTCGAATGAAAGCTTTCTAATTCGTATTTTCCCATTATTTTTTACAGTTTTGGTATTATTTTTTATTGGCAATATTTTTAGTACTTATTTTGGTTGTTATGTGTAAACGCTCTGGGTTTAATGGATATTAAAAATACCGTATATATATATATATAACTACGGTACCACTGTGTCACATTAGTAACCTTATTTTTCTGTTAATTCGTATTATTTCCGAGGTATCGATATTCCATTCTATTTTTGCAACGCGTTGTTTGATTTGCCCTGAGTAATTCTGTCCGCAAACTTTCTGATATATGGCCGAATACCATCTGATAAAGGCCGCAGATTTATGACGTGTTGCTGCGAAATCTTATTATCATTATCGCGCTATATCAACTTCACTTCTTCACTTAGTCACTTCTCAACACTCGTCTCCGGATGATAATAACAAATTATCCACCTAGTATACAGGGCGTTTGATAGGCTAAGCTTCCCATTAGCATCAAAGATAAAAAATCTGCGAAAAAACAACGTAAACCAATGATTAACATAAAATTTAGGTTAGTTTATATTTACCGGGTGTTTCGGTTAAAACTCCCAGAGCTGACTACTTAAAAACTAAAAGATATATTTGATATTTATGATTAGTATAGATATAATGCTTGACTATATTTTGTCATTAACTAGACCCAGCGACATCTAATGATATACGCGTCGCGGCGTTTTAAAATATTTTTTTGACTACTGGCATGTTGAAAAATATTTTTTCCGAAACAATGTCTAATTCTAAGATTTTTTCCATTAGACTAAAATTAATATCTCTACTGGTTTTCGGGATATTGGCATTTTAAGTATAACAAATTTGCAATTTTAAATGTGTATATATATATATATATATATATATATATATATATATATATATATATATATATATATATATATATACATACAATAGCTCTAGTTCCAGTCCAATGAACAAAAATGCTTAAAATTGAGCATTTTATCGGCAAAAATACTTTTCCTATTAAATAATAAAAAAAATCACAAAGTAATTGTTAAAGTAACCTTTTATTTATTTATTTACTTATTTGTTTATTTATTTATACTCTTTACGGACCTTGTAGGTGTTTCATACCATGTTTAAAAAGTTTACCCTGTATCTTCATGATATCAGAATAATATTATGTTTAATTCAAACTGACGATAAGACAGTGGAAAAGTGGAGAAAGTGCGCGCCGTAAACTTTGCAAAAAAGGTCACGTCCTCACAAAACGGCAATTATCTATCTCTGGGACTTAATCCCCTCGGTCTCTCTAGTTTTAGGGGGCGCGTCTTAATTCCTGAGTCTTAAATTCGCGTTCAGACTTAACCCAAAAGAACCCCATTAAATGTAATTAAAAATACTCTTTTAAGGGGATACAATCGCTTTTATTTTCTTTTCTTTATATTAGTTTTTTGTTAGTTTCTTGTTAGATTTTTGTTAGTGACACGACAGTGGAAAACTGCATAAAATGCAATTTAATAATAATTTTTATAAATTTTAAATTATGGCGAAGGCGCCACCAATACATAAAATATTAAATAAATTATTAACAGTTATAACAATTATTTTATGTTACTAAGTTAATGATATTAAACAACTAATAAGGACAGAAATTTTTAATTTTAAACAAAATTATAAAAATATTAATTTATTATTCCATTAATCTATTTTCTAATCATCGTACAGAGTGAGATGATTGGTGTAGTGGACTACCGCGTCGTACTTGACGAGTTTACTACCCAAAATAGCGTGAGTTCGATTTCTGTCCTTGTTATTAAGCTGTTATGATTTCAAAAATCTAGAACAGTGGTGATTTGATTTTCTGTGTTATATTCGTGGCGTAAATATCCCGTCGTTATCTTTTTTATTGGTAGAATCCCATATTATGATAGTTAAAAAAAAATAGTCCACAGAAGCCCTTGTTCCCTTAAGTCCTCATCAGAAGTGATTAAAGATACACTTCGGTGTCGTCTTAAAAGTGCGTAACGTTTTCATTTATCGTCCCGTGCTTCTAGATTACGCAAGAAAAACGATCTCCACATAAAACGCGCCTCTTCTCGGCAAAAAGTGCCACTTTTTAATTAACGCGTTTCTCTTTTATTACAAACAAGTCTACGTCGTTTAAGCATCTTTAAGACCACAATATCCTTTCTGTGTTTTTGAGGGTCCTTAAGGATACTGAGTGAATCAAAATAATTACAGTTTAAACATTTAGTACAATTTAATTAGTTTTTAAAAAATATAACAATTATAAAAACAATTATTATTTAAAAAAAAATGACCCCTACTAAAATATAATTATAAAACATTTCACTATTCCTTAAAACGACTTTTGTTTGATTAACGCAGTCGTCCCTCCGAAGTGACTGATCGATTTCGTGCTTTTTATCACTCTTCAGAGCCACATATCGGTAGTAGGGACAACTACGAAAATCAAATCCTTTCCATATATCTCTATATAGAGTTTAAAAATCGTTATAAGGAAAAGCAAAAACAGCTAGCGACATCTACTGCTAAAAGCAGAGACTGGATAAACCCATCGACAGTCCAAAAAAGGAAGCAGTTATTGGTTTCAAGAACCTATTGCACGCTGTCGATAGGGGGCAGATTAATCAATGCCACGGTGGACATTGCCGCTAATTGAATCCTAAACGCTAGGAGGTCACCTTTTACAGTGGTATCTGAATTAATAAACTAAATTAAATTGTTTGATATTTACAAATTTAAAAGATCTATATAAAACATTTTACTATTCCTTAAAACGACTTTTGTTTGATTAACGCAGTCGTCCCTCTGAAGTGACTGATTGATTTCGTGCTTTTTAGCACTCTTCAGAGCACATATCGGTAGTAGGGACAACTACGAAAATCAAATCCTTTCCATATATCTCTATATAGAGTTTAAAAATCTGCTAAAAGCAGAGACTTAAATTTGTAAATATCAAACAATTTAATTTAGTTTAAAATATAATTATTTAAAATAAATATTATTTTTTTTAAATAAAGATAAATTTATCGATATTTAAAATTTAGATTAATTAAAATTAGTGGAAGCAGAAAAATAAATAATCTAGATGAAGTTCCCAAATGGGCCCAAGGGAACGTTCAAGTATTATGTAACTCTCCTAGGGAGGGATGGGGGTCATTTTGGAGTGTTACGCCCATGTTAACGGTATAGGAAAATAGCGTTACAGGGGTTGGGGGGGGGGGTCCAAAATGATCAAAATTTGCGTTACGTAATACTTGAACGTTCCCCAAGGTGCAATTTAGGGTTTTTGTGTTCTCGGAAATTAAGCGTTTTTAGATAGATGTTTATGTAAAGTTTTTTAACCACAATATTAATGGTTGCCTGTTTATAAAACTTCTCTTTTTATAACTAAAAATAGTGGCGATAGTTTGATAAGATGCTTTCAACTATTCATCTAGTTCTGCATTTAAATTTATGGTCTACAGGATATACCCATATGATAGAAAATGTATTTAAAATGTTACCCTGGGGTATACATTTAAGCAGGTCTAACAGGGATAAATCTGCGGCAAATTTATGAGTCAATTTGAGTGGAATCAGACGGTGTCGAAGGCGCTATTTATGCAAGATAAGGGCGGTAAAAAACACGTCGTTTGTGCGACCGCCGTGAAAGGACGGCGCATTAGCCACGGCTGATTGAACCGTGGCCTTCAGGTCCGCTTCTTTGCATATCCGGAGAGGTGATCAATATTGCATCTGAGCAAAAAACACCAAAATCAAATCAAGAGTTTATTTACCGTAACTTACTCTGGACTAGAGTGCCTAAATGTGATGTTTTCTGTCAAGAAAAAAATTGAGACAAAAAAATCTGTTAAAAATTTTTATTTGTTAGTTCGTAACCGTGTTTTGACGTTAAATTTCACAATTACTTAAGCGCAAATTTTCAAAGAATTTTAAATGTTTGCGTAAGTCGAAAGTTCCATTTATTTGTAACTTAATTTAGTAATAACAGAAAGAAGGAAGAATATGATAAATCCTAACTGGAGAATAAGAAAAGGTTTAAAAATATACAAGGTATGTTTTCTTATGGTTATTTTTGACCTTTTATGGATATAGTAGTGTCGTAGAAACAATTAATTTATAAAACTACTATTAACTACGTAATTTTTGGCGTTTCTTAAAAATTTATAAAGAAAAATACATTGATTTCAGAATAAGACACTCCTTGTATGTAAACCTGGTGATTTTAATAAAGGACTTCAAGAAGTATCAAAAGGCGTGATTATTTTTGCAGACACTATTCAAGTGAACAATGGTTTCGGTACATATCTGAGAATTTCTCACACCACGTAAAATACACTTGGAACTATTGACAAAAAAAACAACCGGAAAAGATATAAAGATGCTTCGTTTTTAATGATGTATTTTTTGAGAAAATGCGTAATTAAAAATAATTTAGATTTTCATAGATTATTTAAAAAAAAATGTACAAAAAACAGTACCGTCGAGGTTAAGTGAATCGCTGGGGTAAAGTGAATTAAGTAAAGGTTCTTTATTCACTTGAAGGTTCTTTATTCACTTAAAGGTTCTTTATTCACTAAAAGATTCTCGCGCAGGCCCCAAGCTTATGAGTGTTACGCGTCCAGGCCACTTAACCCCGGTTTACGGTAGGTATTGAAGGTAAAATTTAAATTGACTTATGATCACTTGCGAGCTATGACTTTTTTGTCATCTTTTTTAACTTTTTTTATAGATACACTGCCGTGCACGGTGTTATAGGGTGGGGACAGCTGTCCGACAGCCGTCTTCGCTCGCTTCTCAGCAGTGTTAAATTAATGCTACGCTCATGAACGTATGAACAGCTCGCTAACTCCCGAGGTCTACTTATGATACTAAAAATAAATTGTCTAGGTACTACTGAACATATTACAAGTTGGCATAATACAGCTCCCAGTACACTATATGAAGCATCAGTTTTCACTGCAAAATAAGAAAGGTAAAAGTAAAGAAAGTTTAAGCTTTAAACAAAAAAAAGAATCAGTAACCATTAAGTTATTTTTTAGGTGATTCGATTTTTTTGCGTCCAAGTGTAGGTCTATATGTAGACAGACTGCAAAGAGTTTGAAACGCAATGTCATTTTCATTCTTGTGTTAATTTTTTCTTCGACTGACTGATTTTAATACCGACCGAAACGGAGTTATTTTTTACGCACTTTTGCACTTTTAATATAAAATCAACCCAAAAACAGACCTTTGAGGGTGTCTTTTAAGCCGCTTACATCAAGGTAGACTGTTGAATGTTATTATTGTAGAATGTTTCTTTAAAAATACGTACAATTAAAATAATCAAAGGATATTTACAAAGATGTTTAATGCTTTTGACTTTCAACAAAAGTACTTTTTAATATCTTCTCATCTTTAGGAAAATGTCGTATCTTATATATACACTGGAAAAAAAGAATACCATACATTTATTTTAAAATGTATATGTGTCGAAATAATTTCAGTATAGTAAAACTTTTAAAAAAGGTATTAAAGGTATAAAATTTATTTTAGAGTGTATGCTGACTTTAGAGAATTAATGAATTATTGATTCTAAATAAGTAGTATATAAATATACTTTTTATTCCACTTTAGTTTGAATTATAAGTACAAGGAATTGTTAGATGTTTGTTATATAACAACGTCTAATGATTTTTTCTTACGCAAATGCGTAAAATTGTTAAACAACGCGTGTTAACCTAAAAATCAAAAAAACTTGATTTACGAACAAAAGATAGCAATTGATATTTACTACTATAGTATTTCCAAATATGCTATATTTTTTAATTTGTCGCTAAATACGACACGAAGTCCGATTTACACTGAAGAGTTTGGTTTGTTCTGTGATGGCACATCTCAACGTTTTTACGGTTTTGTGAATCGGACGTTGCCAATTGGCTTACGACGCAAGCGCATTTTGCGTTACCATAGAAACTTAGAAAAATATATACCTTTTTTGGAAATACTATGTTGAATGTTATAAATAGTTTCCAATATATCCAATAAATGTTTTCCTTTGTGTGTTCAAGAATGTTCGCTTAAAAGGGTTAAAAGAGTGGGTTTGAGTAACACAATTTAGACACACGTACCGAGACTATCATTGGCAATAAATATTTTATGGCCAGAGTAAAAATGCTTTGGGTTTTTTATCAATCCGATCCTTTGTAATCTAACTACAAAGTAACCATCGCGATGTACTGAGTACATATTACATTTCCTATTAAAGATTTAAAAGAAATTGTTTATTTTTCCTTTTTTTTAACTAAAGATTTCATTTTTTATTTAACCTCTTCTGATCCAGGGTATTTACGTATGAATATTTTCCTTCTGACTTTTTTAAAGTTTCATCCCATTAACCCCATTCATTTTTTGTTTTTGGGGGAAATATTTTTAAAAACAATAGGGACCTTCCTCTTATTGAACTTTATTTTTCCTAAAAATTTTGAGTCAGATAATTCGTTCTCGAGTTATCGTATCTACAAAAAACGTGAATCGGACAAACGGACAGACGGACTTTTTCAAGGTTTCAGTTTTCTGATAAATTCGAAACTACCTTATTAAACTATTCACAGCGCCAGCGCTAGAATAACATTATACGGTAGTTTCGAATTTTCAAAAGAAAAACAAAAATCGTCCTAGACAAAAAATTCTTGGTTGTAAATTTGTTTCATGAAAAAATAGGTAATTTCTTTTTTCAAATGTCCGTCTGTCCCTTCGTCTGTTTGATTTCACGATTTTTGTAGACACGATAACTCAAGAACGAATAATCCGATCGTATTGAAATTTTCAGGAAAAATCAAGTTCTATAAGGGGAAGATCCCTATTGTTTTTGAAAGTAATCCTCCCAAAAACAAAAAAGTTATGGGGGTTAAACTTTTAAAAAAATCGAAAAATGCTGAAAGAAATTTCGATTACATATCTTTACGGCTTGTTATACTATTTTAGCACTTACGCGCTGAATCAAAGAACTTTTATCTCAAGATGGAACATGATGAAATCTACCGTATGCTTTGTTTGAAGCGTGAACCAACTACGGTGAGGGGCTGGTGGGGAGTGACTATTGTTTACACTTAGTAGGCGTAAAGAGAGAGAAAGAATGTGTTAACTCACAGTCTAATGTCGTAAAATGACTGACAGGGGTACAATGTTGCCGATTGGAAACATATACTTTGGATATTTTATTGTAAATTTTAAGAAACATTTGTTCTGTGAGTTTTATATGAACTAATAGTTTAATTTTAATAGATTTAAATATACTATATTATTAAACATAATTATAGTATACACAATAAAGTTTACATTTTTAATTTAAGTATCTGAATTCATGATAAGGTGGAAACTACGCAACATCGCTACTAGGTAGCCTGAAAGTCGACTAGCGACATCTACATTTTACACCACAAGGCTGTATCGCATTTCTGTTAGTAAATAAACAAACAAAAAGATGACACCTTCATAAACATTGGTCTAAAATTACTTCTTGAGGTAAAAGTTCTTTGATTTAAATGGACCATTTTGTAAGGTAAATAAAAACGTCCCATCCGAATTAGAGAATTTACTGAATACTGCACTTTGTTTTGTTGTGCTTCTCAATACGCCATTTGTGTTCCAGTTTGGTAGTTTAAAGTGCATTAGTTTATAAGACACGTCGGTGCATATACAATGGCTCAGAGATTTTCACCGACAATGCGAAATGTCGACTGAACTGTTTGAAAAGGTCGCATCTTACGTATAAAATAAACTCACAAAAAACAGTCGTTTTGAGGTTTGATTTAACTTAAACTTACATAGTTGTGTGTAAAAATAATTTTTAAGTTAACTTGTAAATACAAAGTTCTATGTCATTTATTTACAGATTTTCTTTTATACAATAGCTATTGTACCTAACCATTTAAAAATAATATCTAATAACTCGAGAACCCCTTACCCAATTTTCAAAAACTAAACACTGTTAAAATCAGAATTAAAATGCCTTTAAAAAGTCCTATTTATTCTTTTAGAGATGGCACAGTCCCTGTTCAGCCCCTTTTAGCACCTGTAGGTACTATATAATATATTCAATAAAATATATCCCACCATTGCTTCAAAAGTGGCCAATGGGCCAACGGGGAAGAATACTCTTTAAAAAGTGCCTTTGATATATACTTCTCTTTTTAAAGAAATGAGAATTTATTTTGATTAAATGAAAATTCTTTAAACTTTTTACTTTTGACACATGTCAAATAAACTTTTTAAAGTCTTTTTTACCCCTTGGACTACTGAATAGTTGTGTGAAATTGTGGGGACCCCATTTCACCACTTTTTCTGAAATTCTAGTATCCAAAGGAACCGGAACCTAGCAATTTGAAAAAAGCCTAATTTGAATGTACTTTAATGCAGCCGGGAGAAAATAATGAAAAAAAAAATGGTCACCATCTCTCCGACTATTATATGACGCTTACAAAATAAAAACCTGACAATCCAAAAAATTCTAACATCTTCAAAGATATCAGTCGATATGCGGAGCAATTTCCACTGACAATGCGGTATTTGCTCTAAATGCACTAACTACCTTTACGACCCACCAGGGGGCGCCGCGGGGGTGTAATCGCTTCAATTTGCTTGTATTGAAGATTTGCATCGATTTCGATTCGTCGACAAGGACTTTTGATGATGAAGATGATACTTCTCATACCAAAACGAGGCATTATTATGCATTATACCGTACGGGTATAAAGTCTGTATAAATTGTGGCGATTTGCCTTTTCGAAACAAGTGAACAGATAACAGTGACCACATCAATAGATGGCACCATGCTTTTATATCTATCTAACGTTTTATTTGAATATTAGCATCATACAGGATACACAGTGTTGATGATTCCCAAAAAGGATGAAATGGTACTATTCACTGTTTCCTGTCCACTTGATTTTAAAGACAGATAGATAACTTTTTGGACTTTTTGCTTTTAATTACATGTTGTAAAATATATTTAAATAATGAAATTCGTTAATATAATATAACATAAAGGCAAAGAATTTTAAGCATCGATACAATAACAGTGTTTTCGGTGCAAATTTTTTAACTTAAATATTGTGTAATATTTTATTATATCTAGTGTGATAATACCATTCGGCTAATGTAATTTTTATATAAATATATTGGAAATTAAATAAGATACGAAAAAAACACTTAATAATATGGTAAAATTACTCCAAAAATGTATATTTACTTTAAAAGTATGGTAATATGTAATTTTTTTTCATCGATTTTAGAAAAACAGCTAAAATATTTTTTTTGTTACAGCTGAATACTCGACAGTTGACCAGGGCGAAGGCATAGGCACCGGCAGCTCGAAGCTGCAGCTGCGATTGGCTCGTGGCGATTTAAACGCTCGATTTGAGTGTCGAGTTGAAAGTCCGGCTGTTGAGGAACCCATCATCAGTTGGATTATGGTAGATGTTAATGGTAAGTAAAAAAAAAAGATTTATTTTTAAATGTTTTTGTCGATGTCATATTTTATATTTCAGAATTTTGTTTTTGGAAAGTCGTTGAAAAAGTATAGTTCATAACTCGAAATTTATTGAAATTATACAGCTGGATAATTTTTTTCTCTTCGTGCGTAATATAGGGAACATGTTTGATGCATTTAAAACCATGCTATTAGTTTTGTTTTTTATCAACTGCGTTAAGGCACATCCAGAGGCTCGCATAACAAGCATAATACATAAGAATGCGATACCGTGATTGACTTACAAGATACATGAAGGCACATCAAGCCAATCACGGCATCGCATTCTTATGTAGTATGCTTGTTATGTGAGCCTGTGGATGTGCCCTTAATTATTTCGTTTTATTGCATTTTATTACATTCTGTAGCAGATCCATTCAATTGAAATCAAGCATTTTCAAAGTGATGCAAGAAAAATTACATTTAAAATTGGAGTGTCAAATCATTTGAAAATTAACCTTACTTTTACGAATTGTCTGTTTGAAATATATTATTCTTAGATTTTAGGAAATTTTAATGCTTATTGGCAACGCCGCACATATGCGGCATGGCAACAGTGGAAAAGGCGCTTTGCTTGATAAATTACACTGTTTCATTTGTCAGTGTCGGTACTTGGTTTAGAATTAATTAGATTTGAAATAACTACTGTAGCTTCGACTAAATGTGAAATCAGAGAAATTGTTATAATTCTTTTTTCTATTTTGCGACTCTTATAAGCTCATAATCACACGCATTTTGCGTGTTCTTATAGGCCCAAAGGAGGTATCTACTTTTTTTTCTTTTGGGTTGGCAACAGACAAAAGTCTATCTCTTGACGTTTGCCGTGCAATTGTGAACGTCGGTTTAAAGTTTAATTTTCTACAATATTTTGTGTTTAGGTTTGAACTTTAATATACTATTAAACTAGTTTAGATCCAATCCAACCTTGCCATTAGAGATTTAATACTGTCTATTAGTTTAAAACAGTTTGAAAGAATTATAACAATACATGTCATAATTACCATGATGTCACATTTAGCCCAACCTACAGTACTACTTATAGTATTTGAGTCTTTTGTAGTGTTAGTCAGTTTTTAGTTAAGTAAGAATTATGAGTTATAACGATTTAACTGTCGCTTTCAATTTTATTTTAATTGCTACAATTTCTTCGTTATTTGAAAATCTTTTACTTAAAAATGTTATCCCATTTACGGCGACTTTTCCTTATTACGTTTAAGACTCCAGAAAAATGTAATTTTATATTTCAAGGATAATTATGAAAATTGTACGACTTTCTTTCAAATGTAACGAAAAAAGTCCTATCTGCAATTATATACCTACATTTTTAATTCTCTTCTTAAAAACTTTTACGCTTTCCGTATTAAATGAGCAAAAAATTTGATTATTATTTTGGTTTATCGGTCTCTCTGTCTGTCCGTTTGTAATAACGATAAATAACTTAAGAACACTTTAAATTAAAGACTTTAAATTTGGACTATATATTTCTAACTCAAGTTCTCTTCTGGTATAGTTTCTGACGTTAATCTAGATGGTATAAGGATGATAGCTCGTTTAAAACTGATTACCTACATGATAAAAATTGTTGCTGTAAGAGGTTTAAAATTTTGTTTAGATTTTTTTTAGATAATTTTCTTTATGAAAAAATCTTTTTCTACAAAACAATTATTTCTTGATAAATTTTAATAATGTTACGAAATTAAAAATGTATAAGATAGCAAAGCAATAAGCGAAGAACAACGGCTACGCGAAAGTTCTAGGACAACATATTGGGTGAAGATTCTAGACCAACCTAGCGGCGCGAAAACTCTAGAAGATTCCATGCTGTGCATATAAATCATTCGTTCAGTGAGTCATTTTAGTCATTCAATGAAAAGTCAGTCAAGTAGAAGTGTTTAGAAAGTAGTAAAAACTGTTCTTAAGTGTTATTTACATATTGTAAAGTAGTGTTATTGGTAAACAAGTGTTTCTAAAGTTTTGTTTTTAGTGAACCCGAATTACGTAACAATAATAACAATGTATGGGGAAGTTATTGGTAGCAGTACTTTTTAGTAGTTTTTTTTTTAACTTTTTCTTGTTTTATATTTTTTTTTTGTTTCCATTAAAACTAAATATAAATAAAAAAACTCTTAGGTATATATGCCTATTTTAACCAGCTATGGAGATTTGTTATTATTTAGAAAAATGAAAAACCAGCATCCAATTTTCTTGGCAACACTCCCGCTCCTTTTAATCCGGATTATCCACTTTTCCCCGGAAAACTCCGGGAATTACCTAATTCGAAAATTTCATTGTTTTTCCGAATTTAAATTCCGTTTAGGGCTAAGTGGAACAGTATGTTTTCAACAATTCTTTTTAACACTCGAACAACGTCTTATTATACTTAAAAGCTTAAAAATTTTAACGTGTTCTTTTTAACTATAACCTAAAAGAAAGCTATAATAATAAAAATTTTAACTTTTTTTTATCTTTATTGTGAGAAGCTTAAGGAAAGTTTATGGCGCTTTTTTATACTTTTTGCAGTCTCATGACCATAACAGTATTATACGATAGTTTTCAAAACTCCAAAATCGTAAAAAAAACTCCGTCCGTTTATCCATCCGGCCGTCCGTGTATGTATCACGTTTTTTGGTAGCAACATAATTTAAGAACGAAATATTCCATCGTTTTTAGGAAAAATCGAGTTATACCGGGTGTCCCAACTCTATTTACCCAACGATTTTCTCGAAAGCTTAAAGAGATAATCAAATTCTGCGAAAACCATCTTAAATAAGACAACTTAAACTATCTTTTAGCATATATTTGATACTTTCAGCTCTTAAAATGTGGGGGCATTGGGGGACATTTTTTTAATGGAAAGGGGGGTCGTGTGATACATCATTTTAAAGCTTATTAAATTCTCCATTTAACTATATGTTTTTTAATTTTTTTAATTTTTTTTTGGGGTTGAAAATGGGCATTTTTGTCAAAATTACTCTAAAAAAATCAAACAATTTTTTAAAAGTTACTAATTTCATGATGAAAAAAAGTAAATTATACTTTTAAACTAATTTTAATTGACATAAAAATTTACAAAAAAAAACTTAAAAAATCGCATTTTTAGTACAAAAAATTAAAGAATCAAAACCTTAAAAAAATTGTTTAAAAAATTAAAAAATATTCAGTCCAATAGAGAATTTTTATATTTTAAGTAAATCTTGCAACTTTATAAATTTTATGTTTTTTAAAAAATAGGATTCTTTCTTTTATACCGGGTGTCCCAACTCTATTTACCCAGCGATTTTCTCGTAAACTAAAAGAGATAATCAAGTTCTGCGAAAACCATCCTAAATTAGACAACTTAAACTATCTTTTAGCATATATTTAATACTTTCAGCTCTTAAAATGTGGGCAGGGGGCATAGGGGCACATTTTTTTAAATGGAAAGGGGGGTCGTGTAATACATCATTTTAAAGCTTATAAAATTCTCTAGTTAAACTAACATTTTTAAATTTTTTAAAAATGTTTTTTAAGGTTTAGATTTTTCAATTTTTTGTGCTAAAACATTCGATTTTTTATGTTTTTTTTTATAAATTTTTATTCATGTCAACTAAAATTAGTTTAAAAGTATAATTAACATTTTTTTATGATGAAATTAGGCATTTTTAAAAAATTATTAGGTTTTTTTAGAGGAATTTTGACACACGACCCTCCTTTCCATTTAAAAAAATGTCCCCCCATGCCCCCCTGTCCACATTTTAAGAGCTGAAAGTATTAAATATATGCTAAAAGATAGTTTAAGTTGTCTTATTTAAGAGTTCTAAATTTGAAGTCCATATCTCAACTCGTTCAAAAGTTAAAAGGGGGGGTGACTTTTGGACAGCACTGTACAATATATCTATGGCATATTATGCTGCACATAATATGCATAGTTCACTATGGAAAGTACAGTATAAAGCCAGTGGCTATCTTGATTCAACAAGTAATTGAATCGTGTAAAACAAGAGTTTAATGTGTTTTTCATTGAAGATCGGACGTATAATGTTAATCGAACACCATTGTGTCGGCCGTTATATTGTACGTACACACATGTGCTGCCGTACAAAGCATATTTGCCATAAAATCAATTCATAAGGGCGGCTTTTTAAAATCGATTCAGAAATATTTTTATTGCCTTTTTTGATTTTGGAATAGTAATGAATCGTCGAACTTTTTAGTCATGTCATATTGTAAAATATGTTTAACATTGTAATAGAGGAAGGGCACAAAAACTACACAGAAAAAAATATTGTATAACGAAGAGAATATATTCTCCTTTTAAGCAAAACTGTGCTTTAAATATGAAAGGATAAGAATATGGTATGCTTGAAAGGAGAATATATTCTCAAATATAAAAGGGTAAGAATAATGTATGCACAAAAGAAGAATATATTCTCTTCGTTATACAGAGCCTGTCAAAACCCCGCCCCTCCCCCTTTAAATTTTCAACGGCTTAAGATATCAACTTGCAATTTGGAACTCCCAAATAACACAACCCAAATAATTTTTTAATACATATATGTATATATTACATATATGTATATATTTGATATACTTAGGGGGCACAATGGTGGCATAGGGGTAAAGGTGAACATTTTTTTAAATGGAAAGTGGGTCGCGTTATACATCATTTTAAAGCTCCTAAAATTCTCTATTTGGCCTTGACTTGATGTTTGTTTTAATACGAATAATTTTACTGTGGATCATAGTAAAAAAAGTGGGTTAATTAGGTTTAATATAAATATAGCTATATAGGCTTCTATTTTTCATGTGTGGGTCATGTTTATTTTAAAACGAACCGGGTTACCATGTATATGTGTAGGTGTGTGCTTGGACTAAAATCCCATCGACCCAATCATTGTGTGTGCAATGGGCGATTTGTTTGAAGAGCTCTTCACGCGGAAAGGATCAGCTCTAAATTAGAGTCCCTAATTGACCGAAAACTTTGGTTTTTGTCACCCCGGTTGTTTCACCGTTCTCTCTGTTCATTCCCAATTAAAAACGGACCTCTAATTTGTAACATTATATGTAAAAAGGGTCAAAAATTGGATTTTATCATAATAAATTATCACAGAGTAATACTCACAAAGCTTTAGAGAAAAATTATATATTTGTTTTAAATAGATATTAATTTTATGACGTCGCTGTCCCATTCTTATAGCGCGACGACTCTAAATAAGAGCAAGTCTAATCTCATTGATAAGCAGTGTAGGGCTGGCCGCGTCACGGCTGCGGCGATTGCTTGCCATCACAGAATGCGGATCCTTGCTTGCCGTATTGACACAGCGGTAGTGTCTGGAAATAGTATCACTCTCAGCTACCATAGAGTTTGTCAAACTGAATGTGTGAAGGATACATTTAGATTTATACTCGTCACAGGGACCTTTACTAAAGGTATTTTATACCAGACTGTGGACCCTTTTTGCTTGGAATGCTCCAATTAAAACCGGATCCCTAATTTATACAAATCCCCTTTAAGCCAGTGAAGCAACCATTGATTTAATCGACAATGACCACTAACACCCGAGTGGAGAATTACGGATTTAGGTTTTTTGATTAATTAGAGGAAATAATGTTTATAGATAATTATTATTAGCATTTTTTGTGAATTTCACCCAAATATCTGGAACCGTATAAGTTGTAATTACGTAGCTCTCACTTATTATATGGTGTTAAACACAATTAAATATAGTTTTATTGGTAACAGAATGGTAAATTCTACCAAGAATATTACTTTTATTTTGGTAGTATTTACTACGTAATTATAGCGTTCCTGTTATTAGTCGCCGCTGTTTAATTTGTTTCAATTGAGCTCATCAGGTGATGATCATGTAGCGGCAACCAAAAATGCTGGTTGGGACAGGCTTACAAAAAATATATATATAATAGTATATTATTTAATGAGTGTATAATAATGCTATTAATCAATGAGGGTGAATTTTGGGACACGAACCGATAGGCAAGTGGCCTAATCACCCAAATTATTAATAGCTATTAGCTATTATACGCGATTATTTTTACAGACCCTTGATTAATAGGCCTATTAATCACGGCCGTGGCTAAAGTCAATTACTATTAACCAGACTATATTTTTCTTATGTATTTTTGTTTGGTGAAAATGAATTTGACAGTGAAAAATCTCGTTGACCTCATAACTTTTTCAAAAAATTGCTAAAAAGAATACTAAACGAGCACACTCCAGATTTTTAAAATTTTCTATCACGTAAAGTGTTAAATTTTGGAAGTAGTACCCGAAGATTTTTAGTTTTGATTAGGTATGAAAAATTACCACGATTCTTTTAAAGTGTAGGTATTTAAGAAACGCTCAAAACACAGTTTTACATGCATTAAATCTAACGTTAGATATTTATTTTCTTCTTTTATCCCTGATAGGAAATAATGGATATAGAAAATGAATTCATCAGGGCTAATCTCCTTTTATCCTAAGCCATTTCAAAACGTTTCTAACGTGATTACAATGTAACCAAACGTCTGTGAGTTAATTTAAAACTAACATGGAGTTATATAACTTTGACCTGATGAATTAAGACCCTCGTATATAGTTTGACATTTTTTTGTTGCTTCTGTGCATTTCTTGATATTTTAAAAGCAAAAAGTCAATGTTCAGAAAAAGCCATCTATAATTCGGGTTGTGCGGAAAATTTTAGTATCACGATAACATGAGAACCCTTTGAGCCAAATATTTCACATTTGGACCAGAGGTTACTTATCTAAAGTTTTTGGATAAGATTGTTTTTGGAAAAAAATAAAATGAATCAAAAGGGTCAAAATTTGTAATTGGCAAAACCTTGTTTTTTGTCGTTACGGTTAACTTTTCAATGTGACTACAATGTTACCAAACTTCAAGGGTTTAATTTGAAATTTTCGGCCCGATGCACTTATAATTTAGATGATCATATAAACTTTTATTACGATTGCAATCATGGCCTGCCACGAAAAGTTCGTCGTTAATGCAACGTAACAATGTTCTACAAAAAGGTGACATGATAAAACAAAAAAATACGCTTATTTAGAAAATAAACTGAAAATAATACAGCCTACAAGTCATGCCGTTTGATGATGGCTCAGGATTTTTTTTTAGATTTTCTTTGCTTCCCCAATTAAGGATAGTAAAATCGAAAAATTTAACTTTTTTTAAAAATGGCTCTAACGATTTTGCTTCAATTTGTACTAACCTCGCCAGAAAAAAGTAGGGTAGCGGTTTTTTTTTTAATAATGTAAATATACGTTTTTCTATTTTGCGACTCTAATAAGCTCATAATCACACGCATTTTGCGTGTTCTTATAGGCCCATAAGAGGTCTCTACTTTTTTTCTGTTGGGTTGGCAACATACAAAAGCCTATCTCTTGACGTTTTGCGTGCAAATGTCAATGTCGATTTAAAGTTTAATTTTTTACAAAATTTTGTGTTTGGGTTATTTTTTACCGTGTTAAAATTGTAAACTGGTTAATTGTAGTGAAAAAAGAAGAGATGACTGTAAAATATATCAAAATATAATTTGTTCTTTGAATTTTAAACATAGTGTAAACTGTAATGCCAACCCAAAACAAAAATCCCTAAATCAGTCATCAATTTAAATGTAAGTTTTTTAAATATTAGAGCAAAATAGAAAAAATTGTATAAAGCACTCGTTTCATAACACGTTTTTAGAGCACTAGTACTTTAGAAAACTCGCCGCAAGCGGCTCGTACTAGTACTTTAATATACTATTATTTCTTCTACCTCTAGTAATAAATCAGCTGCATGCAGTGATGTCAATAGCAGTTTTTCTTCGTTTTTGCAATAGGCAACGTCGATTATCAATAAATGACGGTTCTTATACATAACCTCAAATAATATAACCTGTCATATAATGAACAACTCACCGTCAAGATGTTATGTACATCTAAGACAGGATAGCCTTACTTTTTCTTTGCGTCAAAATTACTGTCAAGCATGACATAACCTAATATTAAGAGTCCAATTCGAATTGTTAAAATATCAAAAATTTGTAGAGTTCGTTGCTAACTTCTTGTTATAAGTAAACTAAAAAAATTAAAAAAGTGCCTGTAACGATTATAACCTGAAATACAAATCTATCCAGTAACTTTCGGAGACCTGAATTAAGGTGTAAGAATGTAACGTACGTAACGACGGAATGACCCATATACAAACTCCAATTAACTATTAGTTAATAAGTTAGGTTATATTCGAATAATAAATTGGACTTTGTATAAGTTACCAGTCATCGTGTACAGAATTGATTTGTACAACGAACCAAAAATTGATTTTTTGAAATACTAGGTTTTGAAATTTACAAGTCGCTTGGTATTTATACAAGAACAATATTAATATATTCTGAACTAAATCACGTTCAATTATTAAGAACCACTCGATAAACTGTTACCACGTTTAGTCTTGTTTTGAAGAAAGTGTATACAACGGGCGGACAATGTGCTTATGAACTAATCTCAATAACATTCAAGCATCGAACGTTGTTGTTATGGTTTCGGATTGAGCGACAGCGGTTTTGTCCGGGTTTAAGCCCATTATTCGTGGGTAAGTCCGTCGGAAAAGGGGGCATTTTTTTGCTATGAAGTTCAGATAACTTTTTACTTTCTCTAGGAAAGTCCTGCCTACATACAGAGAAATATTTACTTAAAACAAGTTCGTAATATTGAGATCAAGTAACTCAAAAGTTTGTACATCCGCAAGTATATTAATTAATAAGATCAAATGTTTTGCTTGATTGTGTCTTACTTAGACCAAGAATTTAAAACTTAAATCAAGTAGGGTCAACTGGGGCTAATGTGATACAGTCATAATTAATGGGGCTATTAAAAAATACTTAAAGGATGGCTGTCAAAATTACAGGGAAAAATGATAAAGGACAACAGTGTATCATACTAACCCCACGTATTTTAAATCTATCTCTAACACAGAATTAAAGCGTTGTATCACAATAGCCCCTTACTGTATCCACAATAGCCCCAAACGTGGGGCTGTTTTGATACAGCATTTTGTTATATTTTTATGGTCAACTATTGTTTTTCTTGTATTTTGTCCTTAAAACTGAGCAGAGAATCCCATTGCTTACAACAAGGAATTTTTTGAGATTTTTAAAAATAAAATTTATATTGTTTTTTTGAAAAGTTTTAATTTTTATATCATAATAGCCCCTAAATATTTTATATCGCAATATTTTTATCTATGTATAATTTCAGAGAAAAACAAAGTCACACGTCGAATTGATAACCTCCTCCTTTTTGGAAGTTGGTTAAAAATGATGTCTCTCTGTCTGATTTTAGAATTTAATTTCTTTGTTTTTTCCAAATAAATAGATAAAGATCGTCTAATTTTTGTTATTTTTTACCGACAACTAACCACCTTATCCCGTGGACGTTCTCTACTTGTAACCTATATATACACATATGCGAAAACGCGTATATCTAGTGGGCATAGCAATTCGTTTAGAAGAGTCGGCCATGCAGGGAAAATCCGGGAAAATCTGGGTAATTGGCCCGGAGCGGCAGCGATTCGCTTTTGTTCAAGTTGCCAATCAAATGGGCCGCGATAAGTGGCCCAAACGAACAAAATTTTATTTTACGATAAACAATTGCGCCTTTTTTCTACTTATTTTACTTACGAGCGACCCTTGGAGAGAAAAAACATTTTTTCCTGTAGTGAAATAAAAAACAAACAAAAAAAACATTCAAAAAATAATTATTTAAAAAAAAAATTACAGGAAATTTTGTTATCGCAAAATATAATATATTTTATCCAACCGCAATTATTAGCAAAAAACATAATCCCAGTCAGGAACTTTGGTGAAGGAACTCATGGTTCAAATTTAAATTCTTTTTCTGAAAGCGTTTTTTCGTTACCGTAGTAAATACGGAACGTTTTTGCCTATTTGGAAACCCAGGCAACATTTGTTATTAATTATGTACAAGTTGTTACAGTCAAACATAACGTTGTTCAGTTATGTTTTACTGTAACAACTTGTAATTAATAACAAATGTTGCCTGGTGTTCCAAATAGGCAAAAACGTTTAGTACGGTACTACGGTACCAAATTCTCAGTGTAGTGTTTACAGATTTTCGATAATAAAAAGTCAGACCGACATACAAAATTTACATATTTTAATTTCTGTGTCAAGTCTCTATATTAATTTGTACAAAAGCTAACGTGAAAAAGTATTGTTTAATGGATTTTTTGACATTTTTCAACCTGGAACTAGTGATATACAAAATATACACACGAAAAAAAAAACTGACAAAGAAAATCTCTGAAATTAATAAAAAAGAAAATGGTATTTTGCTTTTGGTTGGTTTCAACTGTTCATCTAGCTTTATTTTACGGCAAACAATTCCGGTTTTTTCTTGTTAACCAGAAAAAAACTAAACTATATGAAAATTGCTGAATAAAATCATGTACTTTGGGCTCCACTGGGAAATTTACCTAAATTTGAACGTTACACAGAAAAAATCCATGTGATTTGACATAGAATTTATATAAATAGACAAACAGACAAACTGTGGTTGCAAAATGGTCAGCACTACATTTAGATTAGACAACTCTTGGTTTGGCAAGTGTTTTAAACTTAATTCAGGATTAGCGTGTTCGAGTACTTATGTCTAAAAATAATTTTTCATTAAAATTTTATAAAACCTAAACTTTTTGAAACTTTGACCCTACGTTTAAAAACAGACATTTGGTAGTTTCATATTAACTTTATCCCACTTTTCCCATAAATTTAGCAAGTCGGTCGGGATATTTCCTTGCCATAAAAAGGGTAATTTCTAGGCGTAATACGTTTTGCCTATCTTAGTTTTAATTAAAGTTTTTCGAGAGATGGAGCGAGCAGTTAGCGCTCACCGTCACGTTTTAATTCCAACAATAACGTTTTTGCTTGATTATACTCTTTGCAGACACATGGAGAAAAATAATTGTTTCCTACAACCTAGTTAGTAGTTAGTGCCTATTTCCCACCAGTTGCCTATGACAACGGTTCGAAAGTGACAACTAGCTGATTTTACATATCTGCTGTCAGAAAGTTAGTAAACACATAACCTCAAATTGACAAACTAATTTAAAGATAATTTTTGCGTGTTTTTGATGTTAGGTATTAAGTCGTAGGAAAAATAGTATACGCACCTGGACGCAAACCATTTCAGTGTACAATCTCCTGCCTCTACAAGTAAGAAATACTAGTAATTTACAACATTTTAAACTCTAAAGTAAAAACTATTTAAGACAAAATAAAAATTTCCTTTTAAATAGTATAAAAAACATTACCTAAAACTGTAAATGTAAAAAGCAAAAAAAAAGGTTCTCGTCTCAAAAATTTTGATTAAAAAAAAAGGTCCAACGGTATTTTGACTATAAAAATTTAGATTTACTCGAAATCTACGCGTTAGAAAAATTTTTAAATTAAAAATTCGGTTTCAGCACACAAAAATACATAAGACATGATAGGTTTAGTCCTTGGAGAAGATTTTTTATTATTTTTGTAGACCAGTGTTGGTGAAGGCCGGAAAAGTAAAATCAGTTTCAAAAAATAAAAAATATTACTTATTTATCTTTTAACTCCACCCACATTTTACCAATAACAATCCCAGCCCAGCACTTCGTATAAAAAATTGTCCATTATTTCCATATTATAGTGGTAAAAAAAATTCTAGATAGACCAATACAGCTACAGACCGACACACCAACTCCTCGCAAGTTTCGAGTCGCAACTTAACTGCCAAAATACTATTACAGATTTCTATTTTCAAAATTATTAGGGTTGAAACTTCGCTATAAAAAATAAAATTGCACTAAAATAATCAGAACCGATAGCTATAGTTATTTCGGTCAAGATTAGCTTTTTTTGGAAAAATATTAAATAGCTATTTTTGGAAGAAAACATTAACAATTTAGAAAAACAAATAAACCTATTATACTTTAAAGAGTATTTTATAGAATGTGAAGCATTGCATATTTATGAGGCTCTATTCATTCCCTAATCGTTTTCTTTGTGACATCTTTTAAACTCCACTTTTGCACGATGTTTTCTCGTTTGCATTACAGCCAACACCTGTATTAAAACATTTAGATAAATTGCCTGAAATTAGGGATGTTAAAGTTTAAGAAATTAGCTAAATTTATGGCTACACTCTTAGAAAAAAACTAAATATTTAAATTTTTATATTTTATCATTTTTTATATAATGTTTACTTTAAAATTTATTGACTGATGTTTTTTATGATAAGGTATTCAAAGGCCTGTCTTTTTAAGAATGCGAATGGTAGGAATTATCACGGACAAACTTAATATTATCTATCTCTTTTATTACTACGGCGTATCACGAAGCGAGCGCTAAAACGTTGGTTGAAGTAAGATACACCGTACGTCCATAGGAAATTGCTCTCAATCTAAAGGAATTCAACAAGAATATCAGCGAACGGCGCGTCGTAACTTAAAATGTGTACAGTCAACATCTCATAGGCGCCGTGTTTTTTCATTTAATTTATTTTTTCTGTGATTTACAAGTGATTTTTGAATTGCAGTAGTTTAGGTATATTTCCAGTGTTGAGGACTTTTTTTTATTATCATTTTTATTTTTTTAATTTTCTGTCAGCCTTTTTTTGGAGTGGGGTTTTTTTCAGAGGTGAGGACCTTTTTTTCTCTAGTTGGGAAATTTCTCAATTTTAAGCTATTTACAATTTTGGCGAAGGCGAAAGTATACTTAATATAAACTATTAAATAAATAAATAAATAAATAAATATCAAAGAATGTTTTATTATTAATATTATAATTTATAATGTTTTATTATTGATATTATAAAAGTGTTAAATGTATTTAAATAATGAAATTTCGTTAATATAATGAATTTATTTTATAGACACAATGAATTTAAGAATCAGAATTAATTATATCCTTTTATCGGTGAAAATAATTTCATTCATTTTATTTTTTTCAGTTCGCCCCACCAAAATGGAGCTATCCGGCGTTAAAAATCACGTGGTGCAAGGCACGAACGTTCTGCTAATCTGCGACGTCCACGGTGCTCGCCCTGCGGCCACCGTGCGCTGGACCAACGGTTCGACACCCATTACAGACGAATCCCTGGTTCAGACTAGCCCTGAAGACAACGTAAGTATTTAATTTGTTTCTTTTTATAACTTCAGAATTACAAAAAAAAGTATCCAGCAAAAAAAAACCTTCGGAGTAAGTTTAAAATTAAACAGAAAGGTTGGTCAATCATGTCTTGTATTAAAAGAAAAAAAATTATTAACCATAGTGTTAATTAAAACACTAGAAATTAAAATCATATATGGCCGGCCGGCCGGCGGCAGCCCTGAGGTCAACACAAGTGCACAGCGATAATATTAACTGTGTGTACGTTTCATATTAAACATAAACTCTGAACTGTTTATATACCGAGTTGTAGTCACTGCAGTTTGCCAACTTTACGTTAAATAGCTTCTGTTAGGGGATTTTGACCGCATAATGTCCGAAATTTTACTTTTCCGTAGTAAAAAGAAAATTATTTCCTGCAAAAAAGAAGGGCTATGTTCTTTAATAGTCTATGTATACATGTACCCAAAATGATCAAAATTTGCGTTACGTAATACTTGAACGTTCCCTTTACAAAGCATTGCCTGAATCAATTTTATTTAAATGACTGTCAAAATATTTCTCTTAATTACCCGAGTGGTACTGGTATATAAATTTTTGATAAAAACATAATTGATTAAATGTAAAACTCAAATAAAAAATAAACTTATTAAGTTGCCCACCGTGGGCTTTGAAATTAAAAAAAAAATAATAAAAAAAAGAAAGTTCCTTTAAACATTGGTCTGAAAGTAAGTACTTAATTATAACTGGGTGCCGCATGCGTAGTGTAGTCATAAAATCACATAAATATTTCTAGTTAATTTTGAAAAAACTTCCAACGTAAAACAGAACATTACACTTGAACCGTTAGTTAAGGCCTATCCAGAAGCTTGCGTAAGAACATAAAACATAAGAATGCGATGCCGTGATTGGCTTACAACATACATGGCAGCACATCAGGCCAATCATGGCATCGCATTGTTATGTACTAAGCTGATATGCCAGCCTGTGGATATGCCCTTAGTGAAACGATGACACTCGGTTTTATTAGAGTTAACTTTTAGAGGTTATTTAACTGCAATATGCAGCACTGCTGAAATAAGACTAGAGGCGGAAACGACAAAAAAAAACATTATTTTGAAAAAATAAAGTAGTGCATTCTTTAACTTGGAGAAAATGTATTACTTTTTGTCAAATTTGTTGGACTTAGTTAGAATAGTTACAGTTTCTCCGAGTATACATACTGTTTTTTCTTCAAGCGTTAAAATATATTTTTTTAATTTTAAAAAAATACCTAAACATTTAACCCAACATCCTATAATTATTATAGGCCCTCTATAGATAGCTATCTGCTTATTTACCTTAAAAATAACAAGTTTATTTCAAAAATTTACAAATCTAAGCAATTTTTAAAAATGTCCGTCCGTCAGTCCGTGACACGTTTTCTCGTCCGCACGATAACTCAAGAAAGAATAATCCGATCGTCTTCAATTTTTCAGAAAAAATCAATCATGGCAAGGACATAGAAATAAAAAATACCCAAAAATTAGAAAGTTATGGGGGCTAAATATCTCAAAAGAAAAATCTACTTCCTCCAAACTATCAAAAAAGAAAAACAAAAATAAAAACTTTTTGATAAAAAAATAGAAAAAAATTAAAGGAAAAGTGCGATAAACATATTTTTTAAACAAATTAGTTATAGGGGTAAACTACTAAACTTTTTAAAAATCAACAAAATTTAAGGAAACGTGCTATCAACGTATTTTTTTCATTATTGCCTTTCATTAAAATAGGTAATCATACCACTTAAAACAAAAAAATAATTATGTAAACAAGGAAAAGCCTATATTTTGTTGTCGGAAGATTACCCAGTGGAAAAGCGTGCATGCAAGCAGCATATCAAGTTTTGTTAGCAGTTATCAAACAATGGTTGGTGCAAGTAATTTGCGAAATGAGAGTGTATATATCCTCTTGATAATGTATTCGTACAGTTCGTAACTTGTTTCCGTTATTGCCACTCAAAGTTGACTTTTACTCTTGAACATGTAAATACAGGTTTACAGTCCAACGATTAGGCCAGTCAAAACCAACGAACTAATAACTCTTCTCTCTAGAATACAGTTACCATGAATATAAAGTATCGCCAACATCTCGGTTTGTTTGTAAACAAATAGTAGGTATATCAGGCCTGAACAATAACCGTTACCAGTAACTGTTATTGTTGTCTCCGTTAGAACAAAGCTGTGCGAATAAGACAGACAAATGTTGGCTACCTTTTTGTCAGTTTTTACAAATGAAATGCCTATTCTAGAGAGAAGAGTTATTAGTTCGTTGGTCAAAACAGTTTAAAATACATCGAGATGTTTTGGGACAAATGAGTCAGTTTCATAGTTTGAAATTGAGTCTTTTCTCTAAAAACTGAGACTTAACTGATTTTTTTCTCGTGTCCAATATACAGGGTTATTCTTTTAAATGGTACCCACCGTAAATTTTGAACGGGATGAGATATTTGGAATATGCAAATTTTGAAAATTTTGCGCAAAAAAGTCCAAATAGTTGATACATGGTTGATACATCATGTCAAGACTAAGTATTCATGTAAAATTCTTAATTTTTATGCACAAAATACAAAAATTTGAATAATTTTGAAGAATCTTACGTCAATCAGAATTTTCCTTCTGATTTTTTACGATTTTTTAAAAGTTCAACCCCCCATATTTTTGTTTTTGGGGGAATCAATTTCAAAAACAATAGAACTTGATTTTTCTTGAAAATTTTGAGCCAATCGGATAATTCGTTTTTGAGTTATCGTGTCTACAAGAACGTGACATCGGACGGACGGACAGACGGATATTTTCAAAGTTTCTTATTTTTCCATGAAACACCTTTGGGTCCAAAAATTTTTTGTCTAGGACGTTTTTTGGCGATTTTAAAAAATCCGAAACTACCGTATTATACTATTCTAGCGCTTATGCGCTATGAATAGTACAATAAGGTAAACTCAAGTGATTGGCCTATTATTGCCTTCTGAAGTTGACTTAAACTTGAACATGTAAATAGTGCCTCACTCCCTTCCCCGTCGGGACTGTAAGAGTCGATGTCAGCAACATCAATGTGCTTACAGGGGCTCTTTGCATTTGCATTTTATGGGCCCGGATGAGATCCGGGAAATCCCGATTTCCGCGACGTTACATGTCATGTCGTTCACTTTATTCGGAAAAATACAAAGTACAATATTATAGGCTGAAATACAAAGTACTTACAGGCAGGGGCGGATCCAGGATTTTGCTTGGAGCGGGGGCAATTTCAATTTTTTTTCAATTTTTTTTCAAATATGGTAAACAAGACTTGACAACAATTGTCAAGGCTTTTTACACTTACTGTAGCACTTAATCAGGTATCTAGTAGAAAAAAAAAATATGCGATGTATTATAAAAATCTTTATATTTTATAAAATATAAAGAATTTTATAATAAATCGCAAAATATATATTTTTTAATATAATAAAAGTGATTTATGAAGTGTATTAAAAATGATGTCTGGGATGCCAGACAGAAAAATGAAAACAGTTCTACCAATGTGTAAATGGCAGAACGAAAAACACTAGAGTAAAACAAAAATCGAGTTATTTGAAGTAAACTTAATATATTTTAAAGGAAAAGAGGCGAAATAAAAACTGGATGAACAAGTATAGGTATACACCCTATCAAAAAATTGACAGTTTTGAAATATTTCATTTCAAAAGGGCATTATTGCAGTCAATCTGGTCATTCAAAAAGCTGTTAAAAAAAAATCTATTACGAAAACCAGTCAATATAATATCGTTTGTTAGTTCACCCAAAAGTAAGCAAGTTGTATTTTTGCTTAATTTGGTCCAATGCCCTTTGGAACAAACAAAAATTGTGTAATATTGCCCTTTTTACATGGAACAAAAAAAAAGGTTAAAAAAAGTAAAAAAAATAAAAATTGGGATTTACTATACCTAAATTATAATAATTATTTGTGAATTACTAAGAAATTCTAACATAGCGAAGTAAAAAAAGTTAAATGGTATCCTTTATTAATGGTGTAAAAATCAATGGTATAAATAACTCATCTTGTCAAAAAATGTCAATTTTAAAATGAAAGGATTTAATTATTTTTGAGATGATTTTATGATTTAGTGATATTTCCATTCACTGCAAAAAGTTAACTGAATATTCAATTACAAATGGATAGGAAAGCGGAAGTTATTATCATATACAGTTGTAATTTTTGTGTTGTTTTCGAGATATTTCCTTTATTCTTAAGTTGTTTCCAGTATTCTGAGAGCTGCAACGATAGCATTTTATACAGGTTTCGTGCCGAAGTAATAAAAATTCCCCTTTTTGTCTATATCTGTCGAATCATTTTTTGCACATGCCTAAACATTGATAAAGGGTATCCTTTAATGTAATTTTTATTTGGCAATTTTAAACAGGGACGTGCAATATTGGGGGGCGATGTCACTTTTTTGCCCCAAACTTTTTTTACGTAGATTTTTTGACATTATGAACTTTTTTTCATGTTTTTGGAATTAGAATCACCCCTTAAAATATTGTACCTTATTTCTGAATCACCCTGTGTAGAAATGTTAGGGAACGTTCAAGTATTACGTAACGCAAATTGTACCAAAATTCATACACTTCATAGCCCGTTTCTCGCGTTATTATAGATTATAGAGATTTCATATTTTGCCTACCCCCCTAATAGGGGGTGTCTTAGGGGGGGTAGCCAAAATATGAAATTTCTACAGCCTTAAATAACGCGAGAACCGGGGTATGAAGTGTATGAATTTCGGTACAATTTGCGTTACGTAACACTTGAACGTTTCCTTATGTCTGAACGTGTTTTTGGCGATTTTGGAAAGTTAACTTGAGAACCCCCTCAGAATATATTTATTAATTTTATGTATTTTTTTTTTTTTGTAAAAAACCTGTTTGACAATAATTTATTATAGGACGGGTAAATCTTTTCATGTTCTGTTTTGTCGGTTAATCCTTTTAGCATTTCAGAAAAGAGGGATTTACGCCCATTTATAATGTCGTATTTAAATTTGTAGACGTATATAAATACACAAATACGATACGAATGTAATGTATGTACGTCGTACGTACGTTTCTCGAGATGAAATATTCAGTGAATAATATAAAGCATCCATACACATAGAAAACAAATTTATCCATACTCGAAAGTATACAGGGTTATTCTTCTAAAATGGTACACCCCGTAACTTTTAAACGAGATAAGTTACAAAATTCATATTTAAAATATATAGATATGGTCCAAAACAAAAACTATAATTTGCAATATTTTCAATTTTTTGTTCGATTAGGCGGCGCCAGGGGGTTAGTGGAGGCCAACATTTTAAACGCTGGCATGTGGCAAATTTTTTGGCATCTGCTCGTTATTTTTTATTATTTTTAAGGATTTTTTTTCTTCAAATTTTTAATATTTTGTGCATAAATATTAAAATTTTTACATGGAAATAATAAATAATTGGACTTGAAATAAAAATACACCTTGTATACATTATTTGGACTTTTTTTGTTTAAAATTTTCAAGAATAATTTATTAAAAATATTGAAAATTTTACACACAGTCTCGCATAAGAACGTAATACATAAGAATGCGATGCCGTGATTGGCTTGATTTGCCGCCATGTATCTTGCTAGCCAATCACGGTACGCATTCTTATGTTTTATGTTCTTATGCAAGCTTCTGAATAGGCCTTTAAATACCGCCCCTTACTGCCAGCCTAGCGCCGCGGGGCGCCGCATTACTAAATTAAAAATTGAAAAATATTGAAGTATTGTATTGTATTGTAGTATTCCAGATTTTAAGTTTGTACCTCATTCCGTTAAAAAGTTACGGGGGGTGCACTATTTTAAAAACCGAGTTATAATTTTTGAATAATATTTACACTCGTCTGTTCATCTGTCTGTGTGCTACGCTTTTTTTCCGCGATAACTCAAGAAAGAAATAATCGATCGAAGTTAAATGCTCAGGAAACTCAAGTTATATTGTTATCATAAAACCAAGAAAACTATCCATCAAGTAAAAAATTTATATTTCCTTGGCTATCTATTGTACTTAATTCTAGGCACAATCTTTTTGCGTGTACATTCCGCAAAAACTGAAATTTCAGGGAAGAGTATAAAACAGCTACATTACAGCTGTTGACACGTCTTATTATGGATAATAAATATTTATCTTACGAGCATATGTATGATCCGGATCGCGCTAAATGTGATATAGAACAGCGTATATTTTACCTGGCGGAGTAATTTGGAATAACAGATAATTTGAATTGAGTGCTACTGCTATCTTTTGCATGGAGTATAAAGGGTTATGCCATAAAACGTTTTAAAATTATACAGTGTTTAATTTTTATCCCTTTTTTACTTTTCACCCCCCTATTGGGTGTTAGGGGGCTAGCCAAAATATAAAATCTCTGCAGTCTTTAATAACACGAGATACAGGGTATGAAGTGTATGAATTTTGGTCAATTTGCGTGACGTATTTTATGGACGACCCCTTATCTAAATACTTTTGTGGCCAAACAATTGGGTATTTGCATTAATTAATTGAATTTTCTCTTATGGTAACAGTTCAATCGAAGGTATAAGATATTATTGATGGTACTAATAAATAATTTAAATTTATCGCGTTATTATAGATTATAGAGATTTCATATTTTGGCTACCCCCTAATAGGGGGTGTATTAGGGGGGTAGCCAAAATATGAAATCTCTACAGCCTTGAATAACGCGAGAACCGAGGTGTGAATTGTATGAATTTTGGTACATTTTGCGTTACGTAACAGTTGAACGTTCCCTTATGTCTTTTCGTCCTATTTTACACATGGAACTAAACATTTCATAATACTGATGAACCTATTAAAAATTAAAAGAATATTATTTTATTAAATATTACCAGTTTTGACTATATTTGATAGAATCACCAACGAAGTTTAGCCAATTTCCTGATAGGGGTACAATTTTAAATATAGTATTTATTGAAATTTGAAAATTCAATCCCATGCACGTTTGTAGGTTAAACGTAGCGAAAAGTAGTTTCGAACAGCTACTTTCGAAATAAAGGGGATGGTAAAATCGAGCCATAATTTGGAAAACAGGGTGAAAGATTGCATGCATGCATCTTACCACAATTCGGCATATTTTCGGCATAATTGTTTTTCGTCTTTCATTATTTTTGCAAATTTCTTAATAATTCAAGATCTATTTGAAATAGAAACTTTAAACTTGGCATAAAGAAGCATATCACTAAAATATGGAAAGTTGTTTTTATTTAGAATATATTTGCATAAACTGAGAGTTTTTGCTACCAATTAAAGTGAATGTCTTTCTAAATTTGAAGCCTATAGATCAAAGTATTAAAAAGTTATTAAAAAAATACACTTCAGCCTGTACCCAATTCCAGTTAACTTTTTATACAGAAAAATGTTTGTCTGAAGTAAGACAGACAGATATATTTAATAATTGCAGATTTTAAATCAGCAGGGTAGAAAAGTGAAAAAAATAGAATAGAAAAATGGCATGAATAAAATGGCAATACTTTGGCCCCTGCTGTGCCGAAGTAAATAAAGTTTTCAGTAATCATCGGCATAAAATTGGATTTACTCGCTTTTAAACAAGTTGAAATTTTATTATACAGAATGTTGACTGATATTGCGCTGAAATAAAAATAAAACACACTGAGGGGATATAATGCTTTTTATTTTATTGCATACTCATTGCAATAGCATATTGCTTACCGAGTACGCGAGGTACGTATACTATTTTTTCTACAACCTAACACCTAAATATACTAAATTAATTTGTCAATTTGACGTTTTATATTTAGCGTTTACTATTTTTTTGACAGCAAATATATAAAATCAGCTGATTGTCACTTTTCGACCGCTGTCATGGCAACGGGTGAAAAAAAAAACACTACTTAACTAGGACGTACACAGATAAAAATCACACAAACACAAAATACGTTATGTAAATTTATTATTCCATCAATCTATTTTCTAATCATCGTACAGATTGATATTGGTAGACTGACAGTTTCGGGCTGCTGGCCCTCTTCAGTACCAACAGTCAACTCAGCACGCTGATTCCTTCGAGTGCATGTTGGTTGGGGGCCGGGTCAGAGCCGTGCTCTCTTGCCCAGCGCACATAAATTTTGTTTATCATGAATATTTTTGATGATACTCCATGTTGAGGGTCTTTGTTGTGCTTGTGGTGTGGATTGGCTTGGGGTGTAATAAAAGCGGATCATCGAAGACGAAAAACAGAAAACAACAACAACAAAAAAAACGGATTAAGAAAACGTTTGTAGACTTTATTCATAAAAAGAATATAGGCATTAGGTTGATGTAGACTTGTGCGACATCTATTGCTAGATGTAGACAACTACTCATACCTCTCCTAGTCTAACCACACGTTAGTGGTACTATGTGCTTGAGACACACAAGTCTTCAACTTGGTACCATTCAAAGTCTCCAGCTCTTGCTTGTGTCAATGAAAATCTTAGCCATCTATGAGGTAAAATCTAAAGCCAAAACAGGTTATAAAAGAGCTCTTTTCTGCCCTTGGTTAAAAAAAATGTAACTTTTCCAACTTGTAAATAAGTAATATATTTTGTATCGTTTTATAATGCACAAAAATTACATTTTACTGTATGATTGGTAATAAAAGATAATACTTTTTAAATACTATCATATTAAAAAAAATATATATATAGTTTGACCATGTACAGGAAACGATTTTGTTAATTTTGCATTTATCATTTAATCCATTAAAACAATATTCGTCTTTACGACCGTATACATATACGTATAATGTTTTGAGTGGATTTCTTAGTATTTGATGAAATGCTTTGGTTAGTAGCCGGTTAATGAACGGTTATAATTCCTTTCGGAGGCGAAAACAAAACCACGAAATTCTAATTAACACAAGTCCATTGAGATCCCAAATTCGTAACTGCTACTCTCGGCTGCTTCTAATAAAGGGTTTGTATGCAGGAAAACCTGCAAAACTTCCACCATATTTGATATCAAACCAAAATTTGCGTTACATAATACTTGAACGTTCCCTAATATAGTTCTCCGCATGAAACAAAGTCTCGGACGACAGGGGGAGAAATCATTCGCGCTCTCTTTACATTTTCTATATAATAATTATGTATTAAGTCTTAATAAATAAGTTTCAGATACACTACAGTGTTTTTTTAATTTACGCGCTGTGACCCCAGAGTCGCATTCTTAGATTGACTCGAGTATATTTATCTTTTCAGTTTATGACTAACTAAACACTTTGAAGCAATTAAATAGTATATTAAAGTACTAGTTTCATAACATACGTTTTTAGCGCACGAGTACAAGTTTAGAAAACGAGCCGCTTGCAGTGAGTTTTCTAAAGTACTAGTGCGCTAAAAACGTGTTACGAAACGAGTGCTTTATACAATTTTTTCTATTTTGCTCTAAAATTTTAAAAAACTTACATTTAAATTGATGACTGATTTAGGGATTTTTGTTTCGAATTGGCATTACAGTTTTCGTCATGTTTAATATTCTAGGAACGAATATTATTTTGATATATTTTATAGTCATTTCTTCTCTTTTCCACTGCAAGTAACCAAGCCACAATTTTAACACGGTAAAACATAACCTAAACACAAAATTTTGTAGAAAATTAAACTTTAAACCGACGTTCACAATTGCACGGCAAACTTCAAGAGATCGACTTTTGTCTGTTGCCAACCCAAAAGAAAAAAAGTAGAGACCTCTTATGGGACTATAAGAACACGCAAAATGCGTGTGATTATGAGCTTATAAAAGTCGCAAAATAGAAAAAATACATAAAAAGTTATTTAAATATTTATAAAATTCCATTAAAAAAAATAATAATTGGTATATACATCCATTAACGCCCTACATTCGGTTTCCAGTGCAAAAGCTGATATGTATACTGTTCATAAATATGGAAATGTTGGGTTATTGTAAAGCTTTACCAAACTGTTTTTTCTTCTTCTAACTTTAAAAGTCAGCAAATCACTAGAGTCGTTATTTTTTTTATTTTGAAGAAAATGTTTTTAAGTATTTGACGGTTTGTATTTTGGGAAGAAGGAAATCTCTCTTTCCCGATTCCTTGGTGCTCCTTAACTCATATAAACCTCCAGATATTGTTTGCAATGAAAGACAGATTTACGTTATTACAAGCGAATAATATTCTTAAGGTTATTTTCTAAATTAGTTTAATATTAAAGCAGTTAAATAACAGGGAATAAAAAATGACAATAACATTTTTTGTATAATTTTATTTTTCCTTTCATGGGGTTTTTAATTTTTTCTTCTATTGTAAATGATAAAAAAATACGACCAAAACAAAAGTAACTCCCCTTTTACCCCTTTTCCTCCCAACCGATTTTGCTGAAATACGAATTTGTTCAAGATAATATAAAAATACTTCCGCATACCAAATTTCAAGTCGCTAGCTCAAAGCGTTAAGTTATCGTGGATACACAAATTCAGACACACCGACACACACACTGACCGACCGTTGCTTATTTTGATTTTTAAACATATGTATTGTATAAGGTTAAGTATTGGCGAAGCAATTTAACACCTTCACGGCTTGTTTTTGATTGTGCAGCGTTCCAAAGATTTAAAGAAAAACACCAATCTCCATAAATTACGGTCCAAAAATAGAATAAAATTGAAAATAAACTCTGCGCTTATTGTCCTTTACTCTATTCACGACTAAAACACTACTTTATGCCATTTTTCACAAATAAATAAATTTTAAATTCAAACCATACGCTTACAGATAGATATATCGTAGTTCTAGTAGCGATAATTCTTCTCACTTCAAAAATAGTATAAATTCACAATTTTTACACAATATTTTGTTCTAGATTACTTCTGCACATTATGTGCTGATGTATCAACACAGTGGTTTTTTTAAAACATTTTTTTCGAGAACTTTTTCTAAATACACGCTAAAAAATTAATGTAAAATAATAAACCTTAGATTACTAAGAAATTTTACTATACTTGACTATGTTTAATTATAATTAATAAAGTCAAAATGCCGTACTTGGACAATAAAAACAGGGATTTACTCGAAATCTACGCGGTAGAAATTTTCGGTTTAAAAATTCGGTTTCAGCACACAAAAATACATAAGACATAATAGGTTTAGTCCTTGGAGAAGAATTTTTATTTTTTTTTTGTAGACCAGTGTTATTGAATTTGTGTAAATTTGTGTAATAAATTTAATTTATTGTATATACCTACATAAAAAAAATAAATGGAAAAATAAATGTTGATAGGGTGCATGCGTTTTAACATTCATCCAGTCACAAATTTACTTTTTATCAAATATTTTATTTCCTATTTACTGCTGGCAAACAATTTGTTTTTGTCCTCTTGACATTTTTAAAAATTTTCACGTTTGAATAATATTTTATTTTAGAATTTTTCAATAAATAAATTTAAATGTTGATAAATTTTTGCAAATTTAAAATTTTCTTGCTGTAAAATACAAACAGTTTTATCGTGGAACCAATAGTTAGCAAATAAAATATTTTTTTTGCACAAATATAAGACATTCACGTATTAAAAAAAAATTGAAAGTAAAACATATTTTTTCTATTTTGTCACTCTTATAAGCTCATAATCACACGCATTTTGCGTGTTCTTATAGGTCCATAAGAAGTCTGTCCTTTTTGTTCTTTTGGGTTGACAACAGACCTGGCCTATCGCTTGACGTTTTCCGTTGAATTTTCTACAAAAATTTTGTGTTTAGGTTATTTTTTACCGTGTTAAAAATGTGGCTTGGTTAATTACAGTGAAAAAGAGAAGGATGACTATAAAATATACCAAAATATCATTTGTTCTTAGAATTTTAAACATGGTGTAAACAACAAAAATCCCTAAATCAGTCATCAATTTAAATGTAAGTTTTTTTTTAATTTTAGAGCAAAATAGAAAAAATTGTATAAAGCACTCGTTTCATAACACGTTTTAAGCGCACTAGTACTTTAGAAAACTCACCGCAAGCGGCTCGTTTTCTAAACTTGTACTCGTGCGCTAAAAACGTATGTTATGAAACTAGTACTTTAATATACTACTTCAAATCTTATCTGTTAAGCGAGGAGTTTAATAATAAAAGTTAAAAGAATGTCGGCTTCTGCGAAAAAACATTTGTAACTGCCTTCTTTTGCTCGGCAGGAAAAAAGTTGCAGACAGTTCAAAAATTTTCAAACAAATGAAAAAATCAGGGTGGCGCGTTTCAAGAAGGAAAAGATAAGAAAATTCCTAATTAAAAAAAACTGAGGCCAGACGGTGAAATCGTGTCTTATTATAATGTTCTTAGTTCTAGAGATAGAACAGTACACAGATAAAAATAATATACACTGTATGTGCAGTCTTATAGCATATATAAAAGGGGATGATTCTACATCACATAACATGAAAAACTAACAAAGAAACATATGTCCGGAGCTACGGCCCTTAGAAGATGGACATGTTGAGGAACAAAAAAAACACCAATAAAATTTTAATTTAAAAAAATATTAAAATAGAGGGAAAAGTCCAATAAATTCCAAATTTCCAAATAACATTATTGAGATTTATACCAATTCCGAAAAGTCATTTATAGACAAAAATATTACTTTTTAATTAACTATAAAATCCAGGGGAAGGAAATACTTTTTTGTGAAAAAGTATACAAATTGAATGCGAAGCATTTAATATCTTCACGGCTTTTTCTTCTTTATAACGTTAGACACAACCGGCTTTTCGTCTTGGACTAATCACACTTTTAATCACAGGACATTCAACTTTTTATCTAAAAAAATATGAATACATTTCTAGCTTCTCTAAAAATAAGAAATTGCATTAACTAATCCAGTTAATTTTGTTAACTGTAGCTATTCACAATTTTAAACAAGCCGTAAAGATATAGAATTCTTCGCTAGTATACAGGGTTATTCTTTTAAATAGTACACCCCCCGTAACTTTTGAAAAAGTCCAAACGAAATAAGATATAAATTTTAAATTTAGAATATTTAAATCATACAATAAAAATTATAAATTGCCATATTTTTCAATTTTTTATTCTTTAAAATGACGTATCACAAGACGTGGGGTTCCATTTAAAATATTGTCCCCCATTGGTATTCTTGTTTTATACTTTTTTTCTATTTTGCGACTCTTATAAGCTCATAATCACACGCATTTTGCGTGTTCTTATAGGCCCATAAGAGGTCTCTACTTTTTTTTTCTGTTGGGTTGGCAACATACAAAAGTCTATCTCTTGACGTTTTGCGTGCAAATGTCAATGTCGAATTAAAGTTTAATTTTTTATAAAATTTTGTTTTTGGGTTATTTTTTACCGTGTTAAAATTGTGGACTGGTTAATTGCAATATATCAAAATATCATTTGTTCTTACAATTTTAAACATAGTGTAAACTGTAATGCCAACCCAAAACAAAAATCCCTAAATCAGTCATCAATTTAAATGTAAGTTTTTTAATTTTAGAGCAAAATAGAAAAAAAATTATAAAACACTCGTTTCATAACACGTTTTTAGAGCACTAGTACTTTAGAAAATTCGCTACAAGCGGCTCGTTTTCTAAACTTATACTCGTGCGCTAAAAACGTATGTTATGAAACTAGTACTTTAATCAACGATCTAATAACTCTTCTCTCTAGAATACGCATACCGATAATATAAAGTATCGCCAACACCTCGGTTTGTTTGTAAACAAATAGTAGGTATATTCAGGCCTGAACAATAACAGTTACCAGTAACTGTTATTGTTGTCTCTGTTAGAACAAAGCTGTGCGAGTAAGACAGACAAATGTATATGCTGGCTACGTTTTTGTCAGTTTCTACAAATGAAATGCCTGTTCTAGAGGGAAGAGTTATTAGTTCGTTGACTTTAATATACTATTAGTTAATCAGTAGGGTGTTTTTTTTGTTAAATTATTTATTTGATTGTTAAAACTTGTTGGTAATTTTATTGAGTAAATTTTCATAAGGTAAACAAATAATAAAAGTAATCTTTTTGGTAGTAATCCCTATTTTGCAACAACTCTCGGCATTAAAAAAAGTCCGATACTTATTTTTAATTTTGAATAAAAGACTAGTGCAAAAAATAGTTATTTATGGTACTAGTGGGTAAAGTAAGATATTGCCCATGAGAAAATTAACCTGCGAGGCGTCAGCCAAGCAGGTTAATTTTCGAGAGGGCAATATCGGTTTACCCATGAGTGCCATACAAGGTTTTATCCAATAAATAGCTTAGAAATTCATATTTTTATTAAAAATTTTAATGACATTTACAAGAAAATAATTTGACAAGTGACAGTTGAGTGGGTAAAATAAATAATTATCCACTCAATAAAGTAAAAGCCACGCGGGGGTTGTTATTATTATTATTTAAAATAAAGCTGGTAATTGTCTTATTATCTGTATGTATTGGATAAAAGACTTATTCTTCTAAATATTTTGTGGTTGAAAAAAGTTTTTGTAAAAGTATATTATCTATAATTTATGAATAAAAAGGAAAGGTTAAACTCTCGACGGTAGATGTCGCTAGATAAGAATTATGCGTTTTTCTGATGGGAAAAATTAAGAATTGTTTCAGGTCCGTGCCACCCGAGTGGCTCATATCTTTTAATTTCTTGAATTTTATCGCGCGGATCTAAATAATATTTTCAGAATTTTTCCGGAAGAAGTCCTTCTATGACGAAAATATTTGAAGAGTACAGTGCAAACAATATTGCTGTCAACTTAAGAATACTAAAAAATACTGCTGTCAATAAAATTTGACTTCCCCCTATATGCCTAGGTTTATTAAAAAACTTTAATAAAAATAAAAAAAAATAATTATAATAAAAAAAAATAAAAAAAAAAGTTACTCAAGAAAAAATAATTTTTTTGAAAAAAAGATAATTTTTTTGATATAGTTTTTGCCCTATTTTACTCCCTTACCCCACCCTGATTTTTACCAAAAACAATATCAGCCTAAAACTTCAGATAATCAACCTATGATCCAAATTTAGCTTGGCGCGTTTTTGAGTTATCCTGTTAACAAATTTTTCCGAAAAAACAAAGTGATAGTATTTTTTTTTCGGAAATCATTAATTTAAAAAAAAAATGTATAGTAGATACTGTTTTTGCATTTTAGCCTTCAGTTGTATATTTTCTCTGTTTAATATATATTTGTTACCTTTAAGAAAAACAGAATATACAGCTTCTTTTTTTCCTAGTTTATTCTTTTAAAGAAATTATGCAAGCTTCTTTGCTTTTATTTTTTATTTTTTTTATTTGTATGGATTAAATTAAAGCGTTTATTCTATAATTTCAAGGAAAAAATATTGATATATAAAATACAGAAAATAAAAAAAATCATTTTGTTGTATAATTAAAATTTTACTATATTATTACTATTATTATTTAGTTCATTCTGCATAAAATGTAGGTATATTAACAACACCGAAAAATTTTAAATTCCAAAAAAAGTCCAAAATGATCAAAATTTGCGTTACGTAATACTTGAACGTTCCCTTAGTTAATAATACAACAACGTTGTTGTCACTATAATAGTTTTTTGAGGAAGGATGATTAATAAAGATGGCGACAATCAATTCTAATAAATGTTTTACCAATGTATTGAAATTAGGAATTTTGGGCTAAAAATTTTATGTGCATAAGTATACCCAACGATAAGCATGTGCATGTACATGTAATTCATGTGATATGTAGTTTCTATGTGCAAATAAATGTAATTAATATGTGAATTTAAAACACATTACACCAAATTTGCAAACGCAGTGAGAAAAATCTCACGCCTCACCCCCCGCTTTTGTGGGTCCATCATTTTTCCTTTCTTTAGGCCATCGGTTCCTCTTTCTTCAAAAAGTTCATGATAAACAGTAACCCCTTAAGGTTATTAATCTTGAACACATAGGCGTAACGAGGGGGCTTAGAGGGGCTTAGCCCCCCCCCCCCCCAAATCAAACTATAAAAGTCTCACAGATAGACAAACTTAAAAACTTGACTATTTTTTTAGGGGCTCAAGCCCCCCCCAAAATTTGGACCTGGTTACGCCTCTGCTTGAATAATAAACCGTTGGTTTTAAAAACACTATTAGACTATGTGTCTGAGTAGAATATGATGCAATTCTAAGGCGATCCCTGCATTATTATAATCAGACTTTCGCGTAGAAACTTACCTATATTAAAAATGGAAAACTTTTTAATGAAATTAAGTTTGCAAAGAAAAATCATTTTCATAAATTTCACCGAAGTTGATTTTTTATTCGTAATTGGTTCTTGAAAACTAACCATACTTACTATAACGATTTTGAATAAAAATAAATTCTAAGGGGCTAATTGGAAATGACGTCTTGAACATTATAAACAATGAATCTACTTTAAACATTACATAATATAATTATATATCTAATATATCTAATTCTGATATTATATCTGCGAGCCTGGTTTCGAGGCGCTGTTTAAGTCTCGCAAAAAAAAGAGTATTTTTTTAACTTTAAATGTTTGTTTTAAAAGTGGCTACACCCAGTAAGGGGCTGTCAGAGAAATTGTTACAGTTTGTGACAGGGGGAGTGGGGGTCTAGGTAAACGTTACGTAACGGAATTTAATAAATTTAATGTTTATTTCTAAGCTTGGCAGATGTATTTTTATTTCAACATAAATAACTATTTAGTGGCCCATAATTCCCTTTTTCACACAAAAATTGACGAAACTATGCATATTTAAATTTATATTGTAATCAGTAAAAAAACTGTTGACATTGATATTAAAAAAAATCTTACGGCCCTGTTCTTGCGTGATCTTGCCGATGAATCATCGGCGATGATACATTTGCGCGCGAAATGTGTACTCACAGAACACCAATGTGTGTACTATTTTGTGTACCTGTGCATAAACAATATACGTGTTATATGTGCCACTCAGTGTAAAAAGAGTTACCTAGTATTTTTTCCCTGTGTGATATTGATTATGAATATTTTTTTAAAGTTTGAGTGATTTTTTCGTGTAATTTTTTTTTAAGGTTATGTTATACTATATTTTAGGTTCATGTTTGTTTTGTCGAGAAAAACGAATCAATAGTGAAAATACAGTTAAATTTATTGCGAAACAAAAATTTTATATTGTTACGCGTTATACAGGGGGGGGTGTTGGTAAATGTAACAGTTTGTTACACAGGGGGAGGGGGGTCAATTTTTTGAAAATTTGCGTTACGTAATATATGGACAGCGCCTAATGGAACCCACCGAAAAATAAAAAAAAAAGCAAATTTCGGCTTTAGAATCTTATGTCGAGAAAATGCGAAAAAGTGGGTAATAAAAAAATCTCGATCGGATTGTAAACCTTATAACTTTTGACCGGAATGTGCGATTTTTAACTTTTTTCATATATCGTTAACATGGACATAGGGTAAAAGAGAGACTCTCTTAACGTTTATCGCTGATAAAAAAATTGTTATAAAATATTTTGAAAGTTCTTATTTTTTTTTACGATTAGTTTCCAAAAAATACAGATTTAAATTTATTTTTATAAACAACCCTACTTTTAAAATTATAGTTTTTAATATTTATATTTAAACAAAAAGTTTTTTAAAAAGAAACGTTATGTTCGTGTATTAAAACATAGAACTATTTAAAATATGTTCTAACAAAACTTCATGTTTATTGTTTAGTTTATGAATGGCTCTAGTAAATTATATTTAAAATATCTAGTAAACTTTGGAAATTTATTATTTAGCAAAGTTTATTTTAATTAAGAGACCTAATTAACAGATGAATTATTAAGATTGTGATAAGTTATTAGCAGTGTCGGCACGAAATTATTGTTTAGTCTAATTTTACGAAAAAAAAACATTTTATCCAATACATACAGATAATAAGACAATTACCAGCTTTATTTTAAATAGATAAACTCAATAATAACCCCCGCGTGGCTTTTACTTTATTGAGTGGATAATTATTTATTTTACCCACTCAACTGCCACTTGTCAAATTATTTTCTTGTAAATGTCATTAAAATTTTTAATAAAAATAAGAATTCCTAAGCTATTTATTGGATAAAACCTTGTATGGAACTCATGGGTAAACCGATATTGCCCTCTCGAAAATTAACCTGCTTGGCTGACTCCTCGCAAGTTAATTTTCTCATGGGCAATATCTTACTTTACCCACTAGTACCATAAATAACTATTATATTCAGTAAAATGTAATTTTTGTGCATTATAAAAACTTGCAAAGTATATCATTCTTATTTAGTTTTTAGTAAGTTAGAAACTTTACCTTTTTTGTAACCAAGGGCAGAAAAGCGCTATTTTCTAAGCTTTTGGCTTTAGATTATACCTCATAGATGGCGAGCTATGATTGTCAACATAACCAAACATTTGTTTAAATGTAATCATTTTCGTAATATTTTATGTTTTTTGTGATTGTGAATAAGAAACTGTTCTAAACTTATGAGAAAACATTTTCAACTCTCGAAATGCTAATTTGGCTTTGGATCTGTCGAGTTAAAAGTGTTTAATTTTTTTATTAGGTTAGAAATATAGTATATTTCACTCCTGAATACGCAATATCAAAGTGCGTTATTGTTTTACAGTTGGTCACAATTGAGAACTCTCATCATTTCCTTAGTAATTATTTAATACAAACGAATGCACATAGATGGCAACGCCAGTTAAAGCGTCTTCCAAGTATACCTATTTTTGCTATAAAGTGGTCATAATTATAATATTTGGTAATGTTTATCAATTTTGTTAGCACGCTACCCGGTTTGGCTGAAATAGCCAAGTCTCAATTAATTTTTCCACAAACATATTTTTTCTCGGTGTAGTTTCTGAGCCCTTTCGTCATATTTAATTTTCATGAGTACGCCTCTTACTTACAAAGTGATAAATAGAATCAAGTCGATTTTGTTTTTTGAGAAACTCTCAAACTTACTTAATTACATTCATAAATCATTTTCCTATTTATAAGAAAACTTACTCTTATTATGGCTTATTTATAACTTAATCATATTTTCTACAATGCAACCTAGAACTGTGATTCGAATAATGGAAACTTTAATCTTAAGTTTATAATACGATTCCAATGGCGGTTAAAGTTAACAAAAAATTTACAAAATGGCACTGCAATCTAATACCATTTTCTTTTCACTATTTTTTCCCTGCTGTATTTTATATCAGGTACATTTAAATTAAGATATTTTTAAATGGCTAGAAGCCCCAAAAAGGTGGGGAAATGAGGTACCCTAGCTATTTTCACGGCCTGGTCTACTAGACCTAGTCCTAGTCCTTAAAAAGTTCATTTGAAATCTGTCTTATGACGTAAAGAAGAGAGCGCGCGTGATACCTCCCCTTTTCGTCGAAGCTTTCTTACCGTGTGGAAGACTATACACATTGTGGAGATTGATAGACTTCTATAGTGCAGGGAGTCCTCATGCCAGTAGTGTCATCTCGTAAAGTTTTTGTGGACTTTTAATTATGGCCGCCCTTGTACTTGTATATTAGACTGTCTTTTGCGAAAACATGTTAACTCATTTTGTTAAATAAATAGCAGTAGGTACACACAGAAAAATATTGTCTTAAATCAATAATAAGGTAATTTGTATATAACGAAGAGAATATATTCTTTTTTTATGCATACCATATTCTTATCCTTTCATATTTGAGAATATATTCTCCTTTCAAGCATACCATATTCTTGTTTCATGTTACATGTTTTGATGCGTGAAAAAGTGAGGCAAATGCTTAAGTTAAAGTATTTTAGTCAAAAAGTTTAAAAGATATTACGAAAAAAGTTGTTTTAACAATCTTTTATTAATTTTATTATTTTTGTAAAAAACGCAATTCTATACTCTTTTTTGTTTAATTTTTGCAAGAAAGTAGTCTTTATTTTACTACAACAGTAATTTTATGTTGCAGCCTTTGTCAACCAAAGTTAAAGAGGAAGTAAGTACAGTTTGACGTACCTATATGTGTGCTTTTTTGCTCTCCTTTTTTCCTTCTTTTTCCCTGTTTTTTTGCTTTTCCCTTTTTTTTTGCTTTTTACGGCAAAGTAAAGCAAGAAAATTTAAAAATATAAAAATATATACTATTTACAACGCGTAAATGCTAGAATAGTATAACTATGGTAATTTCGATTTTTTCCGAATCACCAAATAACGTTCTAGACAAAAAATTCTTGGATACGAATGTGTTTCATGAAAACATAAGAAAATGTCCGTTTGTCCGTTCATCTGTCGGTCCGATGTCACGTTTTTTGTGAACACGATAACTTAAGAACGAATAATCTGATCCACTCGACATTTTTAGAAAAAATAAAGTTCTATAAAGGGAAGATCTCTATTGTTTTTAAAAAAAATCTCCCTAAAAATAAAAAAAAAGTGGGGTCAAACTTAAAAAAACTTTTCATTTTGCGAAAAAAAGAATTAAAAAAAAAACTAAAACAAATTTAAATCTTTTTTTTTTTTTTAATGAATTCGTAGTATTATATATCTTCACGGCTTGTTATTTATTTAAAAAAAAAAACATTCTTGGGCAGGTAAAACCATTTTTAATTTACTTTAGATAAAAACATTCTTGTTTTCAAAATATTGCCATTTAAAAATATTGCCATCCGTCTATGAAGGGTATCTGTTTAAGCCTGTTATCCTGTTTCCCCTTTTTTTTTTTTCATTTTTTTTTTATGCTTGCATGTATCGCTACTATATTTTTTATCATGTGTAATGGGTCCCTTTATGTTTGTTCTCGTAAAAAAATACATTACAAACCCGGCAATTTATAATACTCAAATTACTTACACAATGCCCGACAGGCAAATAAATTCTTCCAGACGAAAGGTTCCTAATATAGGACGCAGTTAATTTTTAGCAATTTTTAAAAAGCAAGATACATGGTTGATATCAGAATAAAATGTACTTTTATATTCTTTGATAAAAATAGGGAGGGGTGCTATTTGAAAAACAGAATCTGGGGTGGTTTCAAGGGGTGGGTATTCAAGAGGCCGTTTTGGATATGTCAATAAAACTTTTCTATTTTTTTTATATATATATCGGTGTTTTTCAAAGAAAAAAACGACATTCGATTTTTATCTTTTAAGAATACGAAAGTTTTTAATTTTTATTTATCGATAACTTTTTTCCCACCTTACTCGTTTAAATGGAACCATTAAAAAAATCAAGATAAAAAGAAATAAAAATGTAAATATTTAAAACCTCGCGTCAACGCTAGAGTCGACGCGGAGCCTATGCGAGTACTGGAAATTCGCCGACTACTATTAATAATATTATAAGGTCATATTTAGGCAACCTTACCTTACACTACTAAAATTACTTACACAATTTTCTTTCAACTATTAAATTAATCTGTGTACGGTTGACGTTAACTGAAACGAAAGAAACAACGCAAAAAGTTACATGTAACTTTTTTGTATTGTTTTTATGTATACATTGCATTGGTTTGAGTTTTTTATACCTTTTAAGATGAAAAGTGGCTTTTTACGGTACGATGTGTAGATTGAAAGGATATACTTAGCTTTTATTAATGTCAAAGAGGATTTCCAGCAGGTTCTCCACAATTTTCTTAACTTAAATAAGACATTCGTAGTTACTTATGCTGATTAAATGTACTGCATGACAAAATTAATCAAGGTTTTTACGTTTATTCACTTAGGGAGCGTTCAAGTATTACGTAACGCAAACTTTAAAGTCGTGAAAAATTACATTAGAGTTACTTTTTATTTCTGCTTTTTTATCAAATTCTGCTAAACTTCTGCATAAATCCATCTCTTATTGTTCGTCTGTCCATGTCCGGTAAAGTCCAATAAACAAATTTTCAGAAATAAAGAAATATTGAAATATTGAAAAAGAAAATCAATTAATTCAAAAACAAACTACTTTTCAATACATTAGAAAAGGAAATAAAATGCACACAAGAGCTAAAAAAATCATATTTTGAAAACCATATCAAGAAAAAACGAAATACGCACCAAGCATTTCACATCTTCACGGCTTGTTCTTAATTTGCACAATGCATTCGTAGTTATCTATGCAGATTAAGTGTTCCATTCGAAACAATTAGCTAAAAAAAACTGAAAAAACTGAAAAACTTTAAACTGAAAAGAGTAAAAGAAAGTGGAGTTTCGTATTTAAAATTTTATGCAGAATTTACATGCTCAAATAAGACTCTAGATCATTACTTAGGCTAATATTTGCGGACTATAAAAGTGTACTTACGCCAAAACGACCTCTTTTTCGGTTATTTGGGCCATTTAGGACATTTGGGATATTTTTTTATTTTTTCTTTTCCTACACCTTCACTTTCTTTTTTGTCTTCTTCTTTTTTTTATTTTTCCTTTTTTCTTTTTTTTTTTACTTCGTTGTGATCTTTTTCTTTATTTTTTTGTCTTCTTCTTCTGTTATTTTTTATTGTTGTTTTTTTCTTAGTAATGTTCCTCTTATCATTATTGTTTTTACTTTTTACTTGTTCTTATTTTTCTCTCACTTTTTATTGTCCGCACGATAACTCCAGAAAGAATAATCCGATCGACTTCAAATTTTCAGGAAAAATTAATCGTGGTAAAGACATAAAGCCTATTGAAATTGAAAAGAACCCCCTCAAAAAATAATAAAGTCTTATTTTAAAAAAATGAAAATGGTGAAAGATTAACTTAACTTTTCAGGAAAAAATATCTTCATTAAACAAATATAAAAAAAAATCATTTGATATATATAGGATTAGGGTGGACCTTATTTTTTTATTGTTTTAAAATATTTGAAAATGGGAAAAGTCCAATTCATCGCCCTCATATTTTCAGAATTTTCTAGTTACACCCAAATGAAAATTTTAAGATAATAAAAAAATATAAGGTCCGCCCTAATACAGGATGCCTGTTTGTTTTTAAGATGGCATTTCTGTAGCCATTGAAAAAAAAAATCAACACACCTGTATGTAGCGAATATTTGAAATTTTTTTTTTTTTATTTATTCCTCTGTTCTATGATTTTAAAACAAGAGACAAGGTCCTTCTGTGGCTTGAGTAGGCATAAATAGGAAAGTAAACCGACTGCAGTGAGAATTATAAATCCCGAACAAATTAGCTTAAAAGCTTTAAATTTCTACCAAAAATTTACTCACTAGAAAGGGAATTTTATACCTTAAGAAAATGCGATGAATAGAGTACAGAAGTACAAACGGGGTCAAAAGAATCTGCGGTGTATATTTTTGTAGAACATTTGTAAAAGAAAGACGTTTTTAGCCGACTGGTTTATTTTTCGTCGAAACAATCGTTATTTTTTGCTCGACAATTTCTTAAAATTGTTCTTTAAAAAATACCCTGCAAAAAAGAGAAGACGTTACCTTCAACTATAATTTTAAATAAGTGATAAATAGTCCTAACCTAACTTTTGGACCAGAAAAATATAAGAATATAACCAGGTGTGAATTTAATCCTTTTTAACACTGTGATGTCTTCGTTGATCCATTAAATTTTAAATTTTGGCGAAGGCGCCACTATGGGTAGTACCTAATCTATCAGACCGCTTCAAATTTCCAAAATCATCAAAAACCAGCCCAGACAACAAAAATCTATATACATACACGGTGTTTGTAGTCCTTTGGCATTAAATAAAGGAGGCGATTCCACATCATAAAACGTAAAAAACTAACAAAGAAGCAAATGCCCGTAAATAAGCCCTAATGGAGCTACGGCCCTTCGAAGATAGACATATTAAATTGAGAACAAAAAAGCGACAATAAAATTTTAATGCTGCAGGGCAATTCTCCATTTAAAACTTAGCAAAAAAGTATTTTTCACCGAAACACCTAAATTTAATATTAAAATGGTACTTCCGAGGTTACTTCCTTTTAATTGCATTTTTTGAAAACGGTTGGTCAATTTTGGGCATATATAAAAATCTTATAAAAATCTGTTAAATTACTTTCAGTCAAACAAAATAATAAAACAACGTAATATATGGCTAATTCCCATCTGCTTAACTTACAAGACGTATTCGCGAGTTAAACGGTTAAACAGACGTTTTATTTGGCCGCGATAATGGATGGCCAGAGTTAATAAGACGTAAAAGATCTCAGGCCGGCTTAAATTAATCGTCTGTTTAAAAAGCCCAGCAAACTTTTTACACAGGAAATCCGACAGACCGAAAGACAAACTGACAGAAAAACCGGCAGACGAATTGACAAATAAACGAACAGACAAACCGTCACAAAAATCGACGGATAAACAGACATACATATCGACGGTCACATATACCGACAAACAGACTAGCAAAATGTGTGCCTGTCACGATATGCAGATTGACAAACACTATAGACAGATCGTTTTTTACAGAATTTAACTTTTTTGCATATCAAACATCGAAAAATATAAATAAAATTTCAATTTCAATCTTTTCCCTAACGCAACACTTTCCCATTTATTATGTAAAAAACAAATGTGCTGAACGTCCGTTGGTCGGTCTGTCTGTTGCAGTGCGACCCTGTTAAGTTTAGGTTTTTTGGAATGACCACACAATTTTTTTTGCCGTAAAATTTGCCGACCTCCAAAAAAAGCTTTGTCCCTGACAGTTTCTGTCAGGAAAAAAAAGTAATTTATCCCTCGCAAAATATTTATGACAAAGGCTGGGTTTATCAAAGTGCAGCTAAATTTAGCTGACACGTAATAACCATAGCAACTCCAACCAAAATCCAGAATTTGCTCTTAACTGAGAATTTTGATGCATAAAAAAAGGTCCTCACCTCCAAAAAAATAGTTAATTTAATAGTTACCGTATGGAAAAAAAATGCATTATTTTTCATATCTTTTATTCATTTATTTTTTTAATAAGGATCTTTTACTTATTTGTCGTTTTTTGTAATTAGGCGATTTAAACGTGCGATAAATTAAAGGCAAAACCAGCATCCTTTTCAATGTAATATGCGTATAGTTGCGTTGTTTTAAATGGCGTTCATCTGCAAGGATTAAGATTTGCGTCTGAGAATTACTTATTTTGCTTTAAACTTCTGGGATAAAAACAAGCTTTCTCCATTTTACTTGTTTATGTCAATTTTTAGTATTTTTTTTTAATTTTTATTAATTTTTTTTCTTCAATTTTAAATTTTTATAGACTTTTTGGAGTGCTAGGGGTCGGAGGTCAAGCTTCGGATTTTTCCTAAAGGCGTAAAGGGTCATTCCATCTACATATCAAATTTAAAGTTTCTAGCTATCTACCGTGAACAATAGGCCTATAAATCACGGGTCTGTAAAAATAAACCGTTTAAACTTTGAAGGGCCGTCGATAAGTATGGTATTCTACTTAATTATAATAGCTATTAATCATTCGGGTGAATAAGCTACTCGCCTGTCGGCTCGTGTCATAAAATTTACCCGCGATGATTTGTCTTTTTTTTGGCTATATGACCGGCCGTAAGATTATAATTTTCTGAAAACTAAAAGTGGATCTAGCCTGTTTTTGACCCAAAATCTCTATTTCTCGTGTAGCTAGAAAATTGATGGTCGGGTTTCAAAATAACGAAACAATTACTCTTAGAGATGTTAATTTCAAAAGACAATACTTTACGTTTTAAATTACACTACTTCATTGAGTTTTTAAACTTAAATAAGCAAAGAAATAAACTACTGCCTAAAATAACAAAAAATAAAAATTCCTACAAATATTTATAAAAAAATAAATATACATGTGAGGCAACTAACAGAAGACCATAGGGCTTTCATTATTAGACCTTTACTTTAATTTGAAAACCGTTTTTTAATCACTTTTTTTTATTTCCAGAGAGACGGCACATTTACCACAAAAAGTTCCTTAACATTTAAAGCTAGCCAGTACGAAAACGAACGAACAATCCACTGTTACGCCGAAAATGAAGTTACTAGAAGAAACAACGAACCCGAACTTCATGAACTCTTGGTGCTAGACGTCAGATGTAAGTACATTAATATTTTTAAATTACTCTTCTGTAAGTTCGTAAATTTGCAAAAAAAATAGAACTGGTACTGAGCTCGCCCAGAAAAGAGAGATAACATGCCAAAAGTAATTTTTATCTTTTTTAAAAATTAACCCTTAGAGGCGCAAAATATTATTTTTTTATTTAACGACACCAACAAATAGACTCCAATTAGGGACAAAAATATATTTAAAAAATATATTTTATCCCTGGGGGGGCAGGGGCTATAGCTGAAAAAATTGCCACGAATAATTTAGATAACTTTTTTCTGAAAAAAACTTATTTGCGGCTAAATATATAGCCACTAAGCGTGAAAGAGCTAAATAAAATAAATAATATTTATATTATCATATTGTCAATTACATCGGCACTTAGTGCTACTAAGAGTGCAGATGTATTGAAATCTTCGCCGAAAAGTCCAAATCTTTGACCACGTTTTTTTCACATTTCTCGACGTTTTAGACCATTCTGAGTCGAAATCAGTAAAAAAAAAATTGCGTCCGTCTGTCTGTCTGTCTGGGTGTAAACTCTTTAACTCCATTTCTACATGAGATATCGACTTGCGGTTTTTTGCATATTGTTCTTATCGTATTCCGAAGAGCTGATTAGATTTTGGTGGTAAAAATAGGGTAAAACTCCTATTTTTAGCGTTTTTTGTTTATAATTAAGGCAATTATTATTGTATTTGGTTAATTTAGCACTTTTATAAAAGATAATTTTAAATTGGTTTAAAAAATTTATAAACAACGTTTTCCCAAAACGCATTGTTTTCGAGATATTGGCGTTTAAAGCAGTAAAAGGTTTTTTTAGCATATCTCACATATATATACCCGATTTAAAAAAAAATATATTTTAAATAAAAGCTCTTTTTAAATGTTATATACAGTTTTTTGCCAGAATATAATGTTTTAAAGATACAGAATTTAAAATCAAACAAACCACCTAGTTTGAAATTTGCAAACTAGATGGCTCTAGTGTACAATAGTGCCGATTTTTTGACAGGATGCTTGCAACGTTTTATCTAGTTTTTAATGTAATATTATTTTATAGATCCACCTGTAATAAGTGTAAGGCCTCTGAACGAAACAAGAAACGAAACAAACGCATTAACGCCCGAAGCAAAAAAATCGAAAAACGAAATCCTATTGGTCTGCGAGTACTTTGCAAATCCCCAAGAACTAAAAGGCGTAATTTGGTCAAAGGATGGTAAAAACCTTTCACTCAGTGACCACACGAAATATTCAGGGGGTAGTATCGAAAATCCGCCCCTGATTATTTATAATTTGACGAGAGAAGATATGGGGGAATATACTTGTTGGCTGAAGAATGAAGTTGGCTCTGAACAGTCTGAAGATAGTATATTTTTGAATATTCAATGTAAGTACAATTACAATTAAAAAAAAGTCTTTGAAGAAGACAATTACCAGCTTTATTTCAAATAGATAAACTCAATAGTAACCCCCGCGTGGCTTTTACTTTATTGAGTGGATAATTATTTATTTTACCCACTCAACTGTCACTTGTCAAATTATTTTTCTTGTAAATGTCATTAAAATTTTTAATAAAAATATGAATTCCTAAGCTATTTATTGGATAAAACCTTGTATGGCACTCATGGGTAAACCGATATTGCCCTCTCGAAAATTAACCTGCGAGGCGTCAGCCAAGGTTACTTTACCCACTAGTACCATAAATAACTATATTTTTTACAATGTTTTTTTTTTATTTAGATTCACCAGATGTTGAGATTATCATGGAACCAACTCATCCAGTCAAAGCTGTGGATAAAAGTAACGTTATGTTGGAATGTAACGTAACTTCTGGAAACCCCTCTACATTATTAAAGGTAATTACAGCCAGGCGATCACAGCATTACGCACTAGATCCAAACCAGTTGGTATTTCTGTTCTGTAAGTCTAGAGTGAAAGCATTGATTGAAAGAGAGAGATGCAGCATTTTTCGGTAAATTTAGACCAATCGAAAAATTATTCACAACTTTTCCCAGCTACGGAGCTTTTCTGGGCTTCTATGACGCCTAGGTGCCTCTTAGTCTCTCTCCAGATTATTGTTTTTTTTTTCCTAATAATTGGAAAGGGTTTCTTTCTGATTTTTTCATTTTTTTTTAATCTTTCAATTTTTTTATTTTTCTATATTTTTTAATTAAAAAGCAATGTAGGTAGAGTAAATGAATTGTTTTCTAGGTTCGTTGGTTTTTGGACGGAGACCTAATGCGAGAACTCCCAGAATGTAACTACACGGGCTACGATGAAAACGGCCAAGGCGAGGGCAGTGGGGGCCCTTTTTGTGGCCTGGACCCCAGCATCCTCAGTCTGGAAAAAGTAGATGACACATTCGCTGGAAACTACACTTGCCAGGGCAAAAACGTGGCCGGTTGGGGGCCGCCTTCCGAACCACAAGAACTCGTTGTATACTGTAAGTCCAATTTGTTTCAATTTAAGATTTATTTTCCTTTATGTAACCCATATTGGGGCGTAAGTTAAATATTACATAGCCATCAAATATTAGGGCCATTTCATCTGGACACCTATTCTGTCCTCCTTAGGACGAACGCGGCAAATCCAGATAGCAATACAGTCGATATTTCTGTGACCACTTATGTAAAAATCGACTGTACTGCTACCTGGATCTGTAACACTATGTTTTGATAAATAAAAGTTCTAGCTTACATGTTATCTACCGTTGTCAAGGCTTGTTTGCCTTGACAACCATTAAAATCAATGAACGCATTGTTTATTGACGACGGTCAATAATGAAAAATATTTAAGATAGCCTTTAAGATAGATTAACTTCTATCAACTTGTTTTGTCAAACTGACAGCTATTTCAAAATAATTTATAAAAACTATATTTTTAACTGACATTTGGAGTTACTAGCTTTAACAGTAGTGGGCTGATTTTTTGCCTCGACTCCGCCTTAGCAAAAAAAACTTCAGTCTCGAACAAGACTTAGTGATTTCTGTTGTTTTTTCTAACGAATATTCTTTTTTTACGATTTTAGATCCTCCAAGTCCGGCCAAACTCCGGTTTTCCCCAACAACAGTTGTAAAAGGAGGAGAAGTAAAACTAATCTGTACTGTTGACAATCCTGGGAAACCTGACAACGTTACATATATTTGGTAATAAACATAATAATAATAATAGTAATAATAGTATATAATATAATAGTACTGGTTTCATAACATACGTTTGGACTTACTAGTGCGCTAAAAACGTGTTATAAAACGAGTGCTTTATACAATTTTTTCAATTTTGCACGGAAAGCGTCAAGCGATAGGCTTTTGTCTGTTACCAACCCAAAAAAAAAATAGTAGAGACCTCTTATGGGCCTACAAGAACACGAAAAATGCGTGTGATAATAAGCTTATAAGAGTCGCAAAATAGAAAAATATTTTTTTAGACGGCCAGTGATCAATTTCATACGCATGTACCGAAAGTAAAACAAACGTCTCCGTCCCGAAAAAAAAGCTTTCCCTTTATTAATTGTTATTTATTTTCCAGGTATCGAGGCTCTCACCAAATGACAGAAATCACCACGTCAAACTTCACCATCAAACCTGTGAAGTTGGATACAAAGAGCAACTTCACATGTATTGCGCAGAACGAGGGGGGTCAAAGCGACCCTGCGAAAGTCTTTATTAACGTACATGGTATGTTTTACGTTACCAACAAATAAAAAAAAATAAATTAAAAAAAAATCCAATTTTTTTTTTCAAAGAAATATATTTTTAATTTTTATTTTCAGCTCCCCCAGCTTTTATTCAAAAACTCCCTACGTACCAAGGAGTTCTATATTCCTCCCAGCAAATCAACCTCACCTGTAGAGTTGAATGTTCCCCCATGTGCTCGATAGTCTGGTTCAAAGACGGACACCAGTTGGATACAAATAACAACGCCCTCTATCATCTAGAGACGAAGGTTTCGCGCCCTGATATACAGAAGAACGATTTTGAGTCGATAGAGTCTACGTTGGTAAGTTTTTCTTTTTTCCATTAATAACATCCTCCAATCACAGAGATTTTTAAAAAGTTTTAATCTATTAATTTAAGTTTTATTAAAAACGATTTTGACGTTTCCTACTGTCCAAATTAAATTAAATATACTTTTTAAATATAAATCGAATCCTGGATATATCAATGATAGCAAAGTTGTTGCTGGTCAGCCATATTGGCTCCGCCTAAATGGCCTTTCCGCGGAAAAAACCTTGGGCAAAAAAAAAACAAAAAAAAAATAATTCACAGCTTAATACTAACCCAAATCAAAAATTTTCTAAAAATATGTTATCACAGTGCAACAAAAAATGTGCATTAAATGCAAAACTATTAAAGAATACATAAAATAGCTCACTAAACACAAAAACAAATACAAAATCTAGCTGTCAAATTGAAATGTTCCCCAGGAAACTTATGATTTGTTAAAAAGGTTAAAAAAAACTTTTTTCTTCAAGCGTACTAAAATGTTCATATTATATAACTGAACACACTAGTTAGAAGTGATCTATTTTTTTACAGTAAAAAATAAGTTCATTGTTTTACGCCGTAAAAAATAAGTTCATTGTTTTACGCCGTAAAAAAAGTCCAAACCAAAAAGTCCAAAACCACCACTGGCGGCAGCACTCTTTGACTTTGATGACAGCCATACTTCAAACTTGTTTGTTTATTATGTAAGCAGGTGCTTGACTCGAGACTCTGTGCAAAAACCTTGTGTGAAATTGATTAAAAATGTTTGATAAGAATATATGGTTTATACACCTACAAATCTCTCTGAAATTGCAAATGCTGCATTAGACAAGTTACCATTGAAATCGTGAAAAGTGTACGATTTAGCTTAGGAAAAAAATTTAAAATGAGCTGAGGAAGTTTATTTCGAAAGGGTTTTATTGACCTATTTTAATAAAAAAAAATACTTTATTACTAAATAAATTAAATTCAAAAATTAATATTTAAAAAATATATATAGGATGCTTGAAGAAAAAATAGTATGTTTCACTCAGAGGGAACGTGCTTTTTTTACTCGTCTGTAGTTTCCGGACTCCGCTTCGCGTCGTCCGTAAATTTCAGACTAGTAAAAAAAAGCTTCACTTTTCCTCTTAGTAAAACAATATACTATTTTACCTAAAATATTTTTAACCTACATGTAATTTAAAATGTAATTTTTACCCAAAATATACATAATTTTATTTTAAAACATAATAATAATTACACTTTTGTCTCTCTCTTTCTGTAAAACTTCTCTCTTTATCTAATCTAAATGTACCGGTAACCATTCACCGTAAATTAAAAAAAAATGGCTAAATTTGCCTTATATAATAAAAATGCACCCTTTTGGGGTGTGCCGTAAAAGCAAAAACGTTTGAATAAATATATGATAACGCATTGACATAAATGTATTAAATTATATTACAGAAATCTGCAATGTTTAAATCTGAATAAATTTGATTTTTCCCCTTTTTCTTGCCAGATCTGGAACATGACAGCCTGGCCGGGTGGAAAATTGAATAGGACCATGCCGAACTCGAATTACACGTGTAAAAGTCACGGAAACACCTACGGAAATGGAGTCAATTCGACCATCGAAATCGCAGTGGACTGTAAGTAGATATTTATTCTTCTCTTATAAAAGTATCAAAGTTCATTATTTTAAAGCAAAATACATATTTGACTAGACTCAAGTTTTTTACTAATTAAGGTGTACTTTCTAATATAAAACCCAATTTAAAGTCTTCTATGTAGCTGTAAGTAATAAAAACTATTTTTCGTACGACCTAGTTAGTAGTTAGTGCCTACGACAACGGTTGGGAAGTGACAATCAGTTGATTTTACATATCTGCTGTCAAAAAATTAGTAACGTCAAACACATAACCTCAAATTGACTAATTTTAAGATAATTGTTGCGTTTCTTTTGTTGTTTAGGTGTAGGTCGAGAGAAAAATAGTAATCGCACCTTGACGCAAACCATTTCAGTGCACATCGAGTGCATTAAAAACTAGGTTCGCGTACTCGGTGCTTAATATATTAATTCTTTTACAACGGCATCAGATTTCTCGACGTTTTAGACCTTCCTGAGTTAAAATTAGTAAACTTTAGAAACTCCATTTTTTAAAAGATCTCTTCAAGCGGTTTTTTGTACACACAAGTCTTCAACATGCTACCATTCAAAGTCTCCAGACTAGGAGAGGTATGAGTAGTTTGCTACATCTAGCAATAGATGGCGCACAAGTCTACATCAATCTAATGACTATATTCCTTTTGCGAATAAAGTCTAAAAACGTTTTCTTAATCAGCGTACAGAGTTGACTCTTACCAATATCACTCTGTACGATGATTAGAAAATAGATTGATGGAATAATAACTTAATTTATTTTACAATCTAGAATTTTCTAGTTTTATAAACGACAATCAATAGATTTTACTTCTGGATACAAATATGGTTTTATTTTTCTGTTCGGTTCGAGACAATTCAAGCCAGGTCACGGAGTAAAGAGTTTAGGCGTGTTTAGTTTTGTATTTACACTGGTTATCGTAAACAATCATATCGGGGCGGTTTGTGTTGGTGCACTGCCAACGTATTCATAATCTGCTATCATCTTCGTATTTTTATTATATTTTCAAATTGTGGCCAAAATCTTTCAAATAAATATTGAAAAATATTTTACAATTTTATTTTTTAATGTTTGGTTTAAGACATTAAGAATATTTTCTTAAATTATATTATCCAATACATACAGATAATGAGACAATTACCAGCTTTATTTTAAATAGATAAACTCAATAATAACCCCCGCGTGGCTTTTACTTTATTGGGTGAATAATTATTTATTTTACCCACTCAACTGTCACTTGTCCAATTATTTTCTTGTAAATGTCATTAAAATTTTTAATAACAATATGAATTCCTAAGCTATTTATTGGATAAAACCTTGTATGGCACTCATGGGTAAACCGATATTGCCCTCTCGAAAATTAACCTGCTTGGCTGATGCCTCGCAGGTTAATTTTCTCATGGGCAATATCCTACTTTACTCACTAGTACCATAAATAACTATTAATATACTACTCTTATTATAGATGTTTTTAACCCACGCGTTTAAAAAACGAGAGCAGAGTTGTTTATGGACAAGTGCGCCAATAGTATAATGAAACGAGTATTTTATACTATTTTTTCTATATAGGACAGCAACAATATTTTTATATTATTTCAAAAATACTATAAATTATTTTATCCACGGGCTTGATTAATGGGCCTATTAATCACGGGTCTGTTAAAATAAACCGTTTAAAATTTAAAACGACCGTGGATAAAGTATAAAATTCTACAGCTATAAATATTCGGTTTAGATTTTAATTTAATTTGGACACTTGATTTGGTATAGCCGAATCTAGAGCTAGAATGGATTCACTCTATATTTTGAATACGTGCGTATCTGCCTACATTCTAAATCAGTGGTAGAAAAACGTTTTTCTAAAACCCATTGTTTTTTTTTCGATATGACCAATAAAACCCAATATAACATTTTATATATTGAGATAAACGTCTTCGGGTTTAATGCTGAATATATATTTATCGATATGACGGTCTGTGGAATATTTTTACGTTTAGTGTCTCTTGGCCGACACAAAATGAAAATCTTTAGCTCAGAATTGGAAAACGCCTTTGGAAATATATTCTTATTACATGTACTACAATCCTGTGAGAAATATTACGTTCGAAAAAGGATATTTATAGGTTCTTTACGGAACGTTTACTTACCGTTTACTTTCAAGATATATTTCATATACATTAGGGTGTTCTGGGGTAGAGTGCCGTTTTCTGTCAAGAAAATAAGCGGAGACAAAAAAATCTGTTAATTTTTTATTTGTTAGTTAGTAACTATGTTTTGACATTATATGTCACAAATTACATGAGCACACATTTTTAAAGAAAATTATTTATATTTTGCAACTCTATAAGCTCATAATCACACGCATTTTACGTGTTTTTATAAGCCCATAAGAGTTTTGTACTTTTTTTTTTGTTTGGGTTGGCAATACAGGACAAAAGACAATCGGTTTGGCGTTTTTCGTACAAATGTAGTATATTAGCATAGAAATACCTTCAAAATTATATTTTTGGCGAATGCGCTTTTTTTTCCTTATGGATGCCCCCTCCTTAAAATGAAATAAATCCGCCCCTGTCATAAGTAAATAAAAACACATAGTGCTCCCTATAAAGACCACCCATTACAAAAAAAATGCTATATTTTTCTAATCAAAAAGTGTCCAAATTCATTTGTTTAATGTGTGTTTGAGCTAAAAGTAACAAAAGAACTACAGTTTTCAAAAAAAAAGGTTTTGCGCCTAAATGGTTAAAACAAATTTTGGGGGTGTCCCTGAAAATATATTTTTCTTCAAGCGTACTATAAAGTTCATATTTTATAACTGAACACACTAGTTAGAAGTGATCTATTTTTTACAGTAAAAAAATGAGTTCATTGTTGTACGTTGTAAAAAAAAGTTAGTTAGCAAAACCACCACTGGTGACAGCACTCTTTGGCTTTGATGACAGCCATACTTCAAACTTGTTTGTTTATTATGTAAACAGGAGGTTGACTCGAGAGTCTGTGCAAAAACCTTGTGTGAAATTGATTAAAAATGATTGAAGAATATATGGTTTATACACCTACAAATCTATCCGAAATTGCAAATGCTACATCAGACAAGTTACCATCGAAATCGCGAAAAGTGTACGATTTAGCTTACCAAAAAATTTTAAATGAGCTAAGGAAGGTTTAAGTTTATTTCGAAAGCTTTTTATCGGCCTATTTTAATAAAAAAAAAACATACTTTATTACTGACTAAATTAAATTCAAAATTTAATATTAAAAAAATATATATAGGATGCTTGAAGAAAAAATAGTATGTGCTTTTTTTTACTAGTCTGTAGAATTTACGGACGACCTCTTAGTAAAACAATATAATATTTTTAAGCACCAACTTTTGTTTACTTCCACTGCAGCAGATAACTCAAAAGTTTAGTCAATTTTTTTTCATTTTTTTTTAGACCCACCCGAAGATCTAATGGTCTCCACAAGAGTAGTGAACGTGGTCGAAAACCAAAGCCCGGACCCCGTGAAGTGTTACGGAAAAGGCCACCCTGCCTTATCCTACGTGTGGAAGAAAAACACTACTTCCGAGCCCCTCCAGAGAGGGGAGGAAATGAGGCTGGGGCCAATGACGAGACAAGAATCCGGAGGTTACATGTGTGAAGCTAGCAACAAGCATGGGACATCGTCTGCTATAGTCTTCTTTAATGTACAATGTAAGTGATTTATTTTTGTTTTTGTTTTTAATATTTTTTTTTGTTTTAAATTAATACAGGCTCGCTTTAAAGGAGGATGTCAGGAAACGGCGATTTTTGACCTCGCGAAAATAAACCATAATTTTTTCCAGAAGTGAAGGGAACATTATTAAAATTCACAGTGAACTTTTTTATAGTAAAAAAAGTATGATTTCCGTAAAAAAAATCTGTCTGTCGATCTGTCGGTCGGTCTGTGTGTCCGGGAAATTTGTGACCACGAAACTAAAGAACTCTTCGGGCTAAACACTTCAAATTTGGACCACAGGTTGAATATCCAAAGTTCTAGTCTGGGATTGTTTTTCGTAAAAATCGGGTTGGGGTAAGAGGGTAAAATGGGGTAAAAAAATTTGGTTCAAAAACATATTTTTTTCAATTTATTTTTTGTTTTACGAAAAAAGAAACTTTTTTGAAAAAAAAAATTGTTGAAAAACTTTTTTTTTATTTTTTTTCGTTTTTGATTTAAATGAACTTAGACCTATAGGAGAAAGTATTATTTTGTTGGCAGCAGATTTTTTTTTTGTTGGTATTTGTTTGACAAAAACTTGATGCTTTATATTGTTATTATTCCAGACTCTCCCGAATGTGCAATAACAACAACAGAAAAAGACGGAAGTCCGGCCCTGGTTTGTACGGCCCACGCCAACCCCCAGGAAGTGACCTTCACCTGGAAGATCCGGGACTCGAACGACACTTCGATGGAATCCGCAAATATCATCCAAGAAGGGTTAAAGAGTTATCTGATTTTGGACTCCAGTGTCGATACCTTCAGGACGTACTTGTGTTATGCAAATAATAGTATAGGAACCAGTAGTCCTTGTGAAAGAGATGTTGCAGGTATGAATTTAATTCAGGAACACCCTCTATAAAATATACTTTTATTTGATCTTGTGCCTGGACTTCTCGAAAAAATATATCTTAAGGGGTCTTTCTACCTTCAAATTTTAAAAATACATTGTTTTTAAAAAAAAATTTATATAGAAAGGAAAAAAATATCATTGTGGAATTGTGTAGGTATGTTTATATTTATTTAAAGAAAACAAAAAAAAAATAGATTTTTAAAGTTCCATTTTTTTGCTATAATTTTTTTTTAAAAAAAAACAACAAAAAACGGTGGTTGCCATGATTCCGGCCGTTTGGATCGACTGAAAAAAAAAACGGGATATTATTCAGTATTATATTTGGCCAAAAATAATAAAATGGCGGACGTTTTTCAAAAAAATTTAAATAATTTTCAAGAAAAAGTCTGTCATTTTGTTATTTTTTGGTTATTAGTCGATCCAAACCGCGAAATCATGGTGCCTACCGTTTTATGTTTTTTTTTTTAACGGAAACGGAAATGCAAGAGACTAAAACAGCCACGTTTAGTCCTGAGGTATATACACTATTTTTTGCACGACCAAACATAATTTAGGTAGGTAAATAAAATTAAAATTAAAAACCATGCGTCTAAAATCGGGTGTTCTATTTTTGTATCTAATTTAATCAAGATGCCTGCGAATTGCGAAAATTCAGCTCGGGATTTAATACGCTCGGCTACAAAAAAATGTATTCTTTACCTTGGTATATAATTACTATTATTATTATTATCAAGGTTGCCGTGATTTTTTTTTCCGAAATTAAACGTAAGATTAAGTTTTAGTCTTGGTCGTGCAAAAAATATATTATTTAACCACTGTAATAGTGTAGGATATATCCTTCTTTTTTAATTAAGCTTTTTTTAATTTTTTGTTTTCTGCTTTTTTTTTTCAGGAAACCTTCCCTGGTGGAAAAGACTCGACCACGAAAAATTGATAATAATAATAGCCATAATCGTCGGACTAATAATATGCATTATTTTTATCTGCATATTAATAATTTGCATGTGCAGAAGAAAGCGGACCAATTCGAAATGTAAGTGGAAAATTACGTCCAAAAGAAGTTCGAAATACAGTTTTCACGAATATGCGTGGCGCACAATTGACAGATTATTTTTGAATTGCGTGAATATATTTTGCACGCCAATTTTGAGTTTGGACATTAACAGAAAGGCGATTTTGCCAAACTCGTCAGTACAGTATAAAAATATATAAACAAGGATTTTCCAATCAAAAAATAAATAAATGAGAAAGCAAAACATTAAAAAAAAAGAATATAGGAACCTCGAACTAAGCTAGTCTTACATTAAGGGGTCTTTCTACCTTGAAACATTTTTTTATATAGAAGGAAAAAAGATATCATTTTGAAATTTTGTTGGTATGTATGTTTAATGGCGATTTCTCCCGTTAGATTAGACAGGGACAAAAGTTCTACCCAAAAAGGATAGAAGACATACATACACTCCCACTTCCACCCAACCAAACAAATTCTGTATTTGTTCTTTGTTGAACAAATACAATATTTACTTGGCGGAGCCAAAAGTGTAACTCTATTGTTTTTATTAAAGAAATTACTGGCGCCATCTAAATTTTAGTAGAATTATCTTATTCTACAGATTCACATTAGCTATGTTCGTTCGTGCCGCTCAGTGCTACATTTTCCGGCCAACCAAATAAATACTGTATTTGTTGTATGAAAAACAAATACAGTATTTATTTGGTTGGCTGGAAAGTGTAGCACAAATGAGATAGAGATAGGGTAGACGTCTTTTGTCTCATAATTCTAGTTGTAGAGAGTTCCATTTAAAGAATTCAACATTTTTTTTTCATAATTTTTTTTGAAAAAAAAAAATCAAAATGTTGGTCCCCATGATTCCAGCCGTTTGGATCGACTAAAAAAACAAAAAAAACGGTATTATTCAGTATTGAAGTCGCTATAGCCCTATCTAGAAGAAATTAGTTAATGTCCTTTTGGCCTAATGCAATTTATATTTACGTCATTTTTAAAAATAAGTGCGCCATGTTATTTTAAAGATTTAGAAACGATAAAAAACGAAAAAATTATATGTACTTACTAACAATAGTATTTTTTGTTGTTTTTTGCGTGATTTTTTTTTTAACTAACATGTTTATGTTTGTTTTTTTTTCTTGCAAATGTCAGACAATAATCCATTGGAAATGGAAGAACGAGAAAAGTAAGTTACACTTTTTTTTGCGTATATTTTTTATAATTTTATTTTTAAGGATACTTTATACAATGTACTAACCATTTATTTGTGAATAAATATATTTATTTAATTTTTCGTTTGTTGGTAAAGGTATTTTTCGTAAATATAATATATTCACAAGATATTATTATTTTGTATTCTAGTACCTGTCATTTTCAATAAGGTAGACTCGAAAATTTTTATTTAAGTGCAACCAAACCTGATCAGTGAAAAGAATTATATACGATCAAATATTTACCTTCAATTACATCGGCACTTAGTGCTACTAAGAGTACCGATGTATTGAAATCTTCGCCGAAAAGTCAAACTCTTTGACCACGTTTTTTTTTACATTTCTCGACGTTTTAGACCATTCTGAGTCGAAATCAGTAAAAACAATTTTTGGTTCCGTCTGTTTGTCTGTCTGTCTGTACTCTCTAACTCAATTTCTACATGAGATATCGACTTGCGGTTTTTTGCATATTGTTTCTTATCGTATTCCGAAAAGCTGATTAGATTTTGGGGGTAAAAATAGGACAAAACTCCTATTTTTAGCGTTTTTTGTTTATAATTAAGGCAATTATTATTGTATTTGGTTAATTTAGCACTTATATAAAAGATAATTTTAAATTGGTCAAAAAATGTTATAAACAACTTTTTCCTAAAACGCATTGTTTTCGAGATATTGGCGTTTAAAGCAGTAAAAGGTTTTTTTAGCATATCTCACATATTTATAACCCGATTTCAAAAAATTATATTTTAAATAAAAGCTCTTTTTAAGCCCTATAAAAAATGTTATATACAGTTTTTTGCTAAAATATAATGTTTTAAAGATACAGAATTTGAAATCAACAAAACACCTAGTTTGAAATTTCCAAACTAGTGGCTCTAGTTTACAATAGTGCCGATGTTTTGACAAGGTGCTTGCAACTGTTCAGCTGGCTTATCACTAGTGTATTTATCGCTGTTAAATGAATGTCTTGGATTGACAGGGTGAAAATTAAATGTTTTCATTGATTCTTGGTCTAGAATTTCTGGTAAAAATTTATTTATCAATAATATTAAAAAATTTATACAGGGTAATTCAGAAATAAGGTACGAAATTTTAAAGGGTGATTCTAGGTCCAAAAATATGAAAAAAAAGTTCATAATGTCAAAAAATTTATGTATATAAAAGTTTTGGGTAAAAAAAGTGACGTCGCCCTCCATATTGTCCCTGGTTAAAATTACCAATTAAAAGTTACATAAAAGGACGGGCTTTAAGAATGTTAAGGCACGTGCAAAAAGCATTACTGTAGTTCATGGGTATCCAGAGATTTTAAATAAAAACTACTTTTTAGATGTATCCTTAGGAGGCTCGTAGCTCCCTTAGGGCTGATTTTATAGGAACTTTTTTTCATATTTTTGGACGTAGAATTACCCCCTATTGTACCTTATTACTGAATCACCCAGTACTTAAAATTCTTGTGAATAAATTATATTAAATGTATTTAATATGTTTTGGTGGTGAAGGTTATTTTTTCTTTCTAGTGGGTGGTAAACTGAACACATGCTTCTACTAACAAAAACGTGCAATAAAATTTGTGATATTCGTTATTATAGTTTTCTGCTTTATTTTTTTACGATAATTTTAAGTTTTAATTTAAAATTAAATAAAAATTAATAATAATAAAATCCCTACAACATCAAGATTTAAAAAAGGCATTGTGATTCTTATTTTTTGGTGAAGGTAAGACTATAGTCATATGTATGGCCTTAGAACTTGTAGGTACCTTCCAAAAAAATTGTATAACTGTACCTACCCTAATATACACACATCGCCAAAATTCTTGACCCCCCGAATTAATTTAAAACGTAAACAAAAATTATTCTAACAAAACATTTTTTTGAAATGCACGGCCAGGTATTGAATTTAAAAAATCGTATCAATAAATTTTTATTGAAAAAAAGTCCTCCTCTGTTCTCAAACAAAACATTAACACGTTGTGCATGCCAATAAAATTATGAAAATGGCTTCCTGCGATATGTTGTTCCATTCTTCTTGAGCAAGCAACAACAATTAGTTCCTGAAGGGTGAACGGGAGGTTATCTCTATTTAAAATGACCGGTTTTAGTATATCCACACGATCTCACAAAGATTCAATTCAGGTGAGTTTGCTGGCCAGTTCATTCTTTGAACATTCATTCCCTTGCTGTAGAAAATTGGTAACCCTTCTTGTGCGGTGGGGAGTGGCGTTATCGTCCACAAAAAAAAATTATCTCCAATTTCGTTCCGCAATGGAAGATTGGTTAGGTAATATTTTGGGCGTAAATGTTTTGCCTGAGAACAGAGGACATACTGGTTATTGACATCTTTGTTTCTCACATTTTGTGACGACTTAAAATAAAAATTAATTAATACAATTTTTTAAATTTAATTCCATGAAAAAAACGTTACATGCGATAATAAAATGCAGAATTTAACCCCACATATTTGCTAGAATATTTTGTTTACGATTTAAATTAATTGGGGGGGCAAGAATTTTGGCGATGTGTGTATACAGTGCGGTCCAAAAGTCACCCCCCCCCCCTTTTAACTTTTGAACGAGTTGAGATATCGACTTCAAATTTAGAACTCTTAAATAAGACAACTTAAACTATTTTAGCATATATTTGATATTTTCAGCTTTTAAAATGTGGGCAGGAGGGCATGGGAGGACATTTTTTTAAATGGAAAGGGGGGTCGTGTGATTCATCATTTTAAAGCTTATAAAATTCCCTATTTAAACTAAAAAAAAATATTTTTTGGGTTTAAAATGGGGTTGAAAATGGGTATTAATGTCAAAATTCCTCTAAAAAAAACAGATAATTTTTTAAAAATGCCTATTTTCATCATAAAAAAATGTTTATTATACTTTTAAACTAATTTTAGTTGACATAAATAAAAATTTATAAAAAAAACTTAAAAAATCGAATGTTTTAGCCCAAAAAATTATAAAATCAAAACCTTAAAAAACATTTTTAAAAAATTTAAAAATGTTAGTTTAAATAGAGAATTTTATAAGCTTTAAAATGATGTATCACACGACCCCCCTTTCCATTTAAAAAAATGTCCCCCATGCCCCCCTGCCCACATTTTAAGAGCTGAAAATGTCAAATATATGCTAAAAGATAGTTTAAGTTGTCTTATTTAAGAGTTCTAAATTTGAAGTCGATATCTCTGCTCGTTCAAAAGTTAAAAGGGGGGGGGTGACTTTTGGACCACACTGTATATTTTTTTTACCTTGCCCTAAATATAATTTACAGCAGTTAAAATTTATCACTTTTAAAGATATTTTTGCAGATCTAAAAGATTATGAGTTTAAATATTAAACATTTCAGTGGTTTTTTATTTATTGATGGCGACTTCCTGGGAAAAAGGGATAGGATCTGCAGTGATTGAAAAATGATATAATTTTTGAATTAAAAAAAAAATAATATTTAAAAAAAATTCTTTTTCACCATAAAGACTGTAAGTTTTATAAAAATATACACTGAAAATTCTTTATCGTAGCAAATACTAAACGTTTTTGCCTATTTGGAACCCCAGAAAACATTTGTTATTAATTACAAGTTGTTACAGTAAAACATAGCAACGTTATATTTTACTGTAACAACTTGTAATTATAACAAATGTTGACTGGGGTTCCAAATAAGCAAAAACGTTTAATATTTACTACGGTAACGAATCTTTTAGCAAATATAATTAGTCTTATATGGTGAAAATTTTAACGAACCAACCAATAATTTTTTGAATAATATTTTGAGGGGAAATTAGCAAAGATGGGCTTAATTAATAAAATTATTTAAAAAATAATAATTAACTTAATTCTAAATTTTAAAATAACGCTGTAAAATCTATTTTATTATTATTTTTTGCACTTTTTTTTCTATACTCATCCTATCTTTTTTATTGCACAGAGAGCTAGTCTGTAGTCTAAATAATGTACATAAACCTAGAGACTAAATGACAAAAATATTAAAATACAATAAAAAAAAATCCTTTAAGGTTTCTTAAAGACAATAAAAAATAAAAAGAAACAAAATAATAAAATATTTTTGTTCGTCTCGGACCGTTACCACCCAAAAACTAATGCCTACCCTACCTTGTATTTTTTACACAAATAAAATTGACTATTCGAGTAACTATGGTCTGTTTCGTCAAGCAAGAGAGCAAATTAAAAATCGCACAGTGAATATTTTTAAAACAGGTGTGAATTGTATATGTTTGTGTATAGAATATAGTTATGTTTTATAAAATAAACTACGCAGTATATTCGCACATCCAGTATTCGAATCTGCTTTGAAAATATTCACTGTGTGATTTTTAATTTACTCTCTTGCTTGATGAAACAGACCGTAAAATAAAAACTCCCAGAATAACTACCCTAAAATTACTACCTTAAAGTTAACGTCTTTTATATATTAAAATTTACTATTTAAGATTCTTTAGAACTGTACACAACTAGGTACACTAAGTACACCCGGTTATTTTTTAATTTTTTTTTTTTAATAATTTTTAATTGTTGTATTCGAATAGTCATTAATTATAATTAAGCCCTTTCCCCTGAAAAACTAACTTACTAATCTCGCAGGTTCCTGTGCACCCAAAGCCCTGACGTTCTTGGGCTCCCGTTGGTCCCTTGTGGAAGGTTGACCTATTTAGGCAACCAGGGTGGAATGTACAACATCAAACGTAATTATACTAACTCACTAACTTAATGTTGTACCTGCATGCACGTATTGGTACCATGAGAAAATATCGTACAATTTAATTTTGAAGTTTTTTCCTAAAAAAAATCGACTAGTTATTTTTTTCTTTTTATAAAATTAAAAAAAATCATTTTTTTTATTTAATGAAACTTAAAGTTAGAGGTAATATACCTATAACTTTTAGTATTAATATAGTTATGTAATATACGTATATATGGCATATTTTAATAAATATTTCTACAAATATACGCTTGGCAACGTTGCAAATATAAAGTCCCTAAAAGGTAAAAAAAGTCCAAACTGTGAATTTTTGGTTAATTTTTAGTTAATTTTTGGATACAGGATAAAATACTTATGTAAAGTTAAAAAAAAATCGACTATGATAAATATTGTCGATATTTTCAAATGGTTTTTGGTGTAGTGAAGGCAAAAATATATTTAGAATGGTTTAGAGTGGTTTACAGGTATTTATTTTAAGCACACTTATCAACATTTAAAATGGAATACTTGGAATATTGAAATATTTGAACCAGAATAAAATAATGTATCAAAAAAAAGCTTGCTTAATTATTTTTACTTATTTGTCAGATATTCCATTTAAAAAGTTGGTAAGCTATAATAAATTAATGCATGATATTAGTAGACTGTTAATTTAACTGTTAATGTTTATCAAGATGTTACTAGATGGATTTTTAATCGTGCACCATCTATTAGTTAAACTTTAAACTTAACAAAGGATTTCTCTGGATATAGTGCGTATTTACAGACTCGCATAACAAGAATAGTACATAAGAATGCGGTACCGTGATTGGCTTACAAGATACATGATGATACATCGAGCCAATCACGGCATCGCATTCTTATGTATTACGCGTGTTATGTTAGGCTGTGAATATGCCCTTACCTAAAAGGCAAAATAGACTGATTTATTTCATTTTAAGGGAGGGACATCCATAAGGAAAAAAATTGAGTATTCACCAAAAATAAAAAGATATATAGTATAATCTATGCTAATATATCTCAAAATATAATCGCTGGGGGGGGGCGCATGGCCCCCATGCCCCCCTATATCCGCCGGTGGACTGATGAAATATGTTATCATTCTAAATAATTTATTTTTGCATGTATTTTTTTTAACACAAGCCTTTTTTATTTTTTTCCATGTATCTGCATCTTTTTTTTGAATTTTGCTTTCGCTTAAAGACCAGAAGATGGCGCTGATTCAACCGACCAATCAAAATGGCCATTGAGGCCCGGCGTACTTTTACATTGCAAGGGGGACAAGTTCGCTCCTGTAAATATAAGCCAATTGGCGCACCGGAAGTCGCCATTCAAAACAACTTCCGTAAAAACTAGGACCCTTTTGAAATATAAAAGGAATAAAAGTAAAGTTTATGCGAGGTTCGAGCGATTGAGGGAAGTCTTGGGGTTTAATGCCAGCTCTAGGGAGCATGTTCCACTTGGGATTCGAGAAGGAGCTGGAGGTAAGGAGTTTCAGGAGTTTAATATCAAAACTTGTCTTGTTCACTTTTATAAAATTTTATTTGTTTTTGAATCAAATTCAAAATTTATTGTACGTAAAATTTAGATAATATTCAAGACCGCTTTAAGGCGCAATCCACAGGCTCAAATAACCATAAACAGATCATTGTTTGCTATTTATTATGGTTATGCAAGGCTCTGGATGGCGCTTAACCCCTTCACAGTGATTGACCTCTATTAATAATTAATTCTTAGTGTGTATTTTTAAAAAAGTGGATAAAACAAATTTTGAAAATAACTTCTTTGCATGGTGTTTTTGAGTGGATTTTTAAGACGCTTTCCTTTTATACTGAATCGCACTCAATTCTCTCTTAACTGTCAGTTTCAGCCAATAACGTAATCGAATTAGGTGAATTAAGCTTAGATATGCTAAAACCTCATTTAAAAGGAAAGCGTCTTTAGACAAACAGTATGTATCACAACGGTTACTTCTTCTGCTAGACTACATAAAGAAAAACAAGTTATTTTCTGTGCCTTTGTGTCATTAGGTTTACCCCAATAAATTAGGCAAACAACATCGTTGTGTCTAAAAAAAGTTACATAACTTCAAATACTTGTAAAAAGTTTTTAATTTAAGAATTAATTTTTTCGACCTGCTTGGCCATAAAAATTCACAGCTTTAATTTTTGGAATGTTTTTTGATTTTTTGTTGTTTTTTGCATGATAGTTGTGACTTTTATAAAGTTTCATGCTACCGAGAATGCCGCTGAAAGTATCAATCCCCGAAAAAGGAAGAAGCCAGGCGACTGTAAGTATTTTTAAAAAGTTCTGTTTTTTTTTTCAGTGTATTTATTTGGATAACGCATATTTTTTTGTAGCATGATGCATCAAAATAAAGGCAAATCACGATAAATACAAATTATGTAGAAAGACGTAATTTTTATAAAAAAGGCAAATCCGAGCAAATCGGGCAAATCTTACTGAAAATACTGAAAATATCTATATTTTTTTCTTTTATTAGTTCATATGTTTTACATCCGTTATTTTCAGTAAAGGCACAAATAGATCTGTGTGTTTACGTTAGTAAAAAAAATATTTTTTTAACTTTTCCTGGCGTTTTATATGCAAAGATTATGTCTGTCGGTCCGTCTATCAGTCTCTCTGTCGGACTGTTCAGGAAAATTGGTGTCCGCGATAACTCGAGACCGCTTTGAGCCAAAGACTTCAAATTTTGACCTTAAGTTCCTTATTCAAAGTTCTCGGTTGCAATAATTTTTAGTAAAAATCGTGGTAGGGTAAGGGGTCAAAGGGCGGTAAACTATTCTTTTAATTAATAATTTCTGCGAAAATATCAAAAAATACCGCTTTCAACAAAATAATACTTTCCCCTGTAGGCCTAGGTTCATTAAAAAAAAAAATAAAAAAATGAAGAAGGAAACATTTTAAAAAAGAAATTAATTTTGTTTTAAGTTTCTTCGAAAAATGAAAAAAACAATTTTTACCAAATACAATCCCAGCCTATAACTTTAGATAATCAACCTATAGTCCAAATTTGAAATCTTTAGCTCAAAGCGTTCTCGAGTTATCGTGGTCACTTTCCCGGACAGACAGACAGACAGACAGATAGAGAGACAGAGTTGGATATAACGTAAAGAATCGTAAAAAATGCAATAAAAATTTTTCATTTTTTTTTACTAACGCAAGACTTTTCTTGGGGAAAGTAAATTAATAAATGTACCAAAAATATAGGTATACTTACAAAATAATACTTTCCATAATTTCGTAGAATTTAAATCGATATTAAATTATAATTTGCTGCAATTCGTGTCATCTAATTAAAAGCATGCAAAATGGAAAAAGTTTTAGTTTCCGCATAAAAAACTTTTTTATGCGCTACGTAAATTTTTTAATTAAATGCGCTAGATGTAATCAATAAATCCATTAATGTTGAATATTACTTCGGGACAAACAATATTAAAGTATTGCAGTCATGACCTATAACCTATAAAAAAATCCGATGAAAACTGGTTCCAATACACATCTGGGTCATTCCGTCGTTACGTACGTTACATTCACACCTTAATTTAGGTCTCAGAAAAATACTCGATAGTTCATTCATTTGTATTTCAGGTTATAATCCTTACAGGCACTTTTTTACATCTTTTAGTTTAAGTATAAATTTAATAATCAATTAAGCAATAAACATAATGCAGCTTATGTGCGAGTTTCGTATGTTACAAAATTTGGAAGTACACTTATGCAATAGAGCTCTCTACAACTAGAATTATGAAACTAAAGACGTCTACCCTATCTCTATCTCATTCAACCAAATAAATACTGTATTTGTTTTTCATACAACAAATACAGTATTTATTTGGTTGGCCGGAAAGTGTAGCACTGAGCGGCACGAACGAACATAGCTAATGTGAATCTGTAGAATAAGATAATTCTACTAAAATTTAGATGGCGCCAGTAATTTCTTTAATAAAAATAAATAGTTACACTTTTCGCCCAGCCAAGTAAATAGTCTATTTGTTCACCAAAGAACAAATACAGAATTTGTTTGGTTGGGTGGAAGTGAGAGTGTATGTATGTCTTCTATCCTTTTTGGGTAGAACTTTTGTCCCTGTCTAATCTAACGGGAGAAATCTCCATTAAGTCGATGAGAATGAAAATCTGCTAATCTTTATGTTAAAAAATGAGATTTTTGGCCAAAAAATAAAAAAAACATCCGATCACAAAATCCTTGTTGGCCTGTGTTGCCAGTTTTCGTCGGATTTTTTTTATAGGGTATATCTATAGATTCAAAAGTTTGGAAATAACTTTTTTAATTTTTCTCGACATTTTGAAATTCTGTCTCGAAATGTTCAATAAAAAGATACGTCCGTTTATCTGTCAGGTTTTAAACACGATATCTCTATTTAATTTCTAAATTTTTAAACTGAAGAAAACTATGTTTATTCACAAGCTTACAGTTAAACGTCTTTTGTATATATGTATTAGGTACAGTGGGTTAGGCTAAATGTGAAACCCACGGTAATTGTGACATGTCCTGTTATAATTCTTCTAAACAAGTTTAAATCAAATCGAAATTTTACGCGAAATATTTAATACTGTCAAAAACCTAATGCCAGGGTTGGATTGGATATAAACTAGTTTATAAGAATTATAACAGGACATGTCACAATTACCCTGGGTGTCACATTTAGCCTAACCCACTGTATTAAAAGTTGCAAAATTTCTCGTTATTGTTTACTTTTTTTAAAGTTAAAAAAGCTTTTCATTTTTTATCAAGGTTAGAAATGAATTCATATCTAACCGGTTTTTTGGCCTTTGGTTATACCTCATAGATGGCGAAACTATCGTTTTGTCTGTAAGCAGCTGTAGTTTGCGAATAAAATAACCTAACATTTTTGTTTATTTCTACGAAAAACTATAGGAAATTATATTTATTTATATATTATATGGTTCATAACGAGACTGATAATAGGAAATAACTGCGAGCCACTTATTTAAATTATTATTTAGTGACGTTAGAAATCTGCAAAATTTCTGTAGATAATTTAAAATAGTTAATTTTACGAGGTTATGCGTCATTTATTTATGGTTGTGAATAAAATTATGTTCTAAACACATAAGAAAATGACATTTCCAACTCTCGAGATGCTAATTTGGCCAAAAATAGCATCTCCCGAGTTGGAAATGTTGCATTTTCTTATTAGAAATATACTATTTTTAAAGTGCACGTCTACCACTTCTTATCTAGTTTTAATTTTAAAATGCAAGAGAATTCGCGGATATAAAACAAATTACAAAATAAGCAGCAAATAAAACTTTATTGATCAAAATCAGGTAGGGTAGGGTAAGGATAACATAACTACTGGGCGCTAATTAAACCATATAGGGTGTGTAAAAAAGTCTGAACACATTTTTTTTTTCAGTTTTTTTTAATGCTAAGACAAAGATAGAAAAACAGTATCTTATAAATTTAAACAGCAGTTTTATAATTTTTTTAATTTTTCAAAAATTAAAAAAAAAATTGAATTTTTTTTAATTTCTTTTTCTTTGTTAAAAAAATAAGCACCTAATGTATTTTTTGTTTTTTTAGCCCCCTCCAACCCATCTACTATCGGAGATAAGACGAGATTGGGGCCTGCCCCACCAGTTGGCGGTTCAGCGGACCCCTATAGCGACCCCAGCGCCCCCGCTGGCGACAAAGGGTTCTACGAGAACCTCCCATTCCACGGAATGCAGAACCCACCAAACAAGGTAAGATTTTTAGCCGACTGGCATTTTTTTGCGAATAACTTTTGCTAACACTTGAAAGGTTCTTATCGTATGTTTGCGCTAAGTAGGCAGAAGGCATCCCTTCTGCCCTCGGCCGGCCGTAATATATTAGAAAAAATCACTTTTTTCACAAGCACTTTTTTTATTCGATTGTATCTAAAAGTGACACTTTTTGTTTAATAAATGTATATGAAAAGTTTAATTTTTTAGTAATGCGAAAAGTAAAAAAGTCCACATTCATTGGTTAATTGACAATAAAAGTCATTTTTTTTTAACTAAAACGTCATTTTTTTTTGTCAAAAATATAAATTTACTTATAAACATATATCTAAAACCTCAAAACAGTATTATTATTCGTGTGTCATAATGGTATATTAAAGTACTAGTTTCATAACATAGTTTTTAGCGTACTAGTGCGCTGCAAACGTGTTATGAAACGAGTGCTTTATACAATTTTTTCTATTTTGCTCTAAAATTTTAAAAAACTTACATTTAAATTGATGACTGATTTAGGGATTTTTGTTTCGAATTGGCATTACAGTTTTCGCCATGTTTAAAATTCTAAAAACGAATATTATTTTGATATATTTTATAGTCATTTCTTCTCTTTTCCACTGCAAGTAACCAAGCCACAATTTTAACACGTTAAAACATAACCTAAACACAAAATTTTGTAGAAAATTCAACTTTAAACCGACGTTCACAATTGCACGGCAAACGTCAAGAGATAGACTTTTGTATGTTGCCAACCCAAAAGAAAAAAAGTAGAGACCTCTTATGGGCCTATAAGAATACGCAAAACGCGTGTGAGCTTATAAGAGTCGCAAAATAGAAAAACTATTTTTAATTTGATTGTAATACAATAATATATATTACAATCGAATAAAAAAGTTAACTCTTAAATTACGGCTTCTGCAATGGCACTATTACAGATATCATTTTATTTTTGTTGTCTGAAGGGGTTTCTAGGTTTTTGTAAGGGATTTATTAGGCGATGAAAAAAACAAGGTAGAATTTACGTACGTTATTTTTTTAGAAAATACACAACAATTTCTGTAGTCTAGATAAAATCTCGAAAATGGAATATAGTAAATTTTAAAGCTTTTCGCAAACTGCTTTTCTTCCTATGTAAATGACTTGTTTATTTAGGATTTCAAATAAAACGATATTTACTTGTAAATAAAAAGGTTCAAAGTTAACTTAAACTGATATATTGTATACGTATATTCACTACAGAGTATATTCTCTATAGAGCTTCAGCCCAAACACAACAAAAATTTACTATACATATATCCGAAAAATAAAAAAAACACGTTTTTCTACTACCTTATGCTAATGCTAACTTACATATCGAGGGTTTGGAGCCAAAAACCAGGGCAAAAATATAAATATATTATGAAAAAATCATTCGAGTGCACTAAGAGCGAGTTGTAACGAAATTTATATAGGTACTATTGTACTACAAAAAATTAAAATGATTACACTGACATTTACTTAAAAACGGGTTACATATTATATGTATAAAATCCTTTTTAAAATGCTTATTATACAATACGATAATGACCTTTCAAAATAGAGATTTTTTTTTAATTAGAACCTTTATATAAATGAAAAAATGTTTTTTTTATTGTTCATTTTCATTAAAAAAGTCTCTATAAAAGCTATTTTTGTTTTTTTTTGTTTTTTGCTTATATATTTTTTTTTCTTTATAATTTGCAGCCAGTTTCCGTAATAGCCCCATTTAACCCCAAAAACCCAATGAGTTTTACGTCATCAACCAAATCCTTACAGTCAAACCCCCAACCCTTCACTACAGCTCAAGGTGCAGCTCAATTTCCTCCTCAAAACCAAAACAATAGAGTAAAAAGACATCAGTCTTTCCATGGGTTTCAGCAAAATCAAAATAATCAACCAGCGTACTATTTTCAACCACTGCAGATACCATATCAGGCTTACCCAAGAAATTATAACCCTAATTTTAATATGCTGGGTCAATTTGGTCCACTACCATATCAAAACTTTTCAAACCATTTTTTACCATCGATTTTCGCCCACTTGCCTCCAAATTTCGCTCAATACGGTGGTAACCATACCATATCTGGCATATCTGTACCAAACTGCAACCCAGTAGGACAAAATAGCTTTAACAGAGTACAATCAGCTACAAATATTGAGAATCCTATGGGTTGGAACCCTTTCTACAACCCCAATATGTACAATTTCCATATACCACCTCCTATAAGGGTTGTAGGGAGAAGAGAATCTCAAAATGAGATAAGGAGAACAGCTTCTGGAATAAATGTAGCTGATAATGTATCAAAAACAACAGCAGTAGCTGAAGAAAAGAACCAAGATAAGAAACAGTGTACAAATACTCTTCAAAAAACGCCATCTTTTGATAAACGATTTAGTTCTTTAGAACTCAGAAAACATAAAAGCTATTCACCTACATTTTACTCAATGAGGTGTAAAAGACATCCTAAAAAACGTTGCGCCATATATGCTTTACCCAAAAAAATATTTACTGATCTAAAAAGTCAGAAAAATGTTGAAGAAAATCTTGAGAATACTACTAGTGGAGATGAAATACAAGATTTGACCAATGGTATGCAATACTTTGAAGAAAACAAAGAAAATTCAAGTGTAAATGGTAATTCTAACCCTGTCCCTAAGCCTAGGGGTAAAAAACATCGTAGGGAAATAATTTACCAAAATATTGCCGAAAAATTGAGGAGAAAAAACTCGACATGTACGAGAATTGAGGAGGTTCTAAATAGTTCAAAGGAAAGTAATTCTGAACACGAAATTACAGTTATTGAAGCTGATGTGCTAGTTCATACAGAGGATAAAACAAAAACCAAAGAAAATTTAGAAGAAGACCTAAAAGATAATTTAAATGACCAAAACGAATCAGAAAAATCTGACACCAAAAACGAAGAAACTAAACCAAAGATAGTAGATGTAGATATAAAACCAATCCAAAAATTTACAACGCATGCGTTAAAAAATTCACCCACTTTAAAAGTGAGCCCAAATTTTATAAAACCAAAGACTGAAAGCCCAAAAGGGGCCCTATCTCTGCAAATTCAAGCCAAAAGAAAGGCTTCTCCTTTGTTGCAGTCACCGACAGAAAATAACCCTTCCATTCCTATTAATCCTCCTTTAAGTTCGACAAACTTGATTAAGGCTTTAAATACTTCAAATTTGAACACTTTAAATACTTCAAACTTAAATTCTTCAAATTCAAATGCTTTAAATTTGAATAAATCAAATGACACAATTTCAAATTTGACCAATTTTAATACTTCAAATAGATCTAACGCTTCATTTGTAAGTGCTTCAAATTTTAATGCTTCAAATTTGAATCAATGTAATGAAACAACTTCAAATACCCCCAACTTTAATACTTCAGCTTTGACCAATACTTTAAATATACCTAGTGAAAATACTTCATTTTTAAGTGCCTCAAATTGGGGTACACCAAAGATCTCAAAACTTGATACCTCCAATTTAAATGAGCCAATTGATTTGAGTTTTAATACTTCAAATAAAAATATTTCAACTTCATCTCCAAATACTTTAAATTTGGAGACATCAGATTTAAATACATCAAATTTAAGTACGTCAGATGTAAACGCTTTATATGGGGCAAAATTTAATACTTCAAATTTTTTGAATTTTAATACTTCAGGTTTAAATACTACAAATTCAAGTTTAAATGCTGATACTTCAAACCAACCTATATTTAGTACTTCATCTTCAAATATTTTTAATTTAAATACTTCAAATACAAGTAATCAATCAATTAGTAATGCAGGATTTTCTAATTTTAGTTCTTTGGATAGGAAAACACCAAATAAAAATACTTTAAACTTAAATACTTTAACATCAAATACTTCAACATCAAATACTCCTAAATTTAATGTTTCAAATACTTTAAACTTGAATAATGTAGGTGTGAATAAACCAGGTTCAAATCTAATTGTTTCAAATGAATCAAAACATAATACAACAAATTCACAAAATTTTAATACTGCATTTAAAACTTCATCAAATGCTTTAAATTTAAATAGTCTCTCTTCAACTACTCCAGATTTGAATTCATTAAGTGTAAATACTCTAAATACTTCAAACTTAAATAGGTCAAGTTTAAACACTTCAAAAGTAAATACATCCGATTTGGATATTTCAAATATAGATACTTCAAATTCTTCAAACATGGGTAAGCCAAATTTGAACACTTCAAAAGTAAATACATCCGATATGAGTACTTCAAATATAAATACTTCAAATTGGTCAGATTTAAGTTTAAGTTTAAGCAGCCCAAGTTTGATTCGAACCGTTTTACAAAACCCAAAGTATTCCAAATGTGACGAAAACTCAGGCGAGGCGTTGCCAAATGTACCAAAAATGCCGATTTTAAACCCGCAAAATAAATGGAGCCCTAATATTAATAATTCGCAGGTGTGTGCTTTTTTATTTTATTTATTTTTTATTATTTTTTTAATGTAATTTTAAAAAGATTTTATAGGACTTACTTGCAGTTTTTAATACAACAACAATTTATTTTAAAATTTTTAGTAGTAACACAAGAAACTGAGAATAATGCGACTGTTTTCATATTTAGTTTATTTTTTACAGTGTAGATGTACTAAACTGACAATGAACATGGACGATGGATCCTTTTAAAAGATTTTAAAGTCTGGGATTTCAGTGGTTCTGTAATATCCAGATCTTCTTTACAAGGATCCATCGTCCGTGTTCGTCTTTTGTTCATCTGAATTTTGCTTGGGAACAGTTTGAGGGGCAGAAGGCCCTGGAGTAATTATTTTAAAAGATTTTGTATTTTACATATTAAAAGTAAGTCCTGTATAAAAATTATGTTTTTTTGTGTTTTTTACTAATATTCTAACAATTTTTTTTTGTGTGTTTTTTTACAGAATGCTTTTTATACACTAACAACTCCCTATAGTAACAAACAACCAGCTATACCGCCACAATATTCAACAATCCCCCACCAAAAAACGCACCATAAGTTATTACCAAAATCACTGTTCCAAGAACAAGTACCAAAAAGCAAATCTTTTTCTTCTAAAGCCAAACAGAAGAAAAGTTTCCAAATACCTTTGCAAAAATGTAATAGCTTCACTTTCCAAACCGCGGAAAGTTATTTTCAACCAATCAAAAACTTACACGAAGAAAACTTGATGAGAAATGGGTTTGTAGGGGACTATGCAGAATCCAGTCACACTGGGTCTAGGAGACCACAAAAAAGGGATAAAAAACAGAAGAATAAAGGTCCTTTAGTTGTCAGACGTCCCAGTGAATATCAAGAGAATGTGCAGTTCCAGGAAAACATACAGAATTCTGTCCAGTTGCAATATCCCCAACCCACCTTGAGTAGGAACAGTGTTCCCAACACAAATCAACCAAATATCCCTCCTATTCCAGCAAAACCAAACGGTGTCGTTTACGCCGATTTGGATATGCCAGAAAAAGGCGGTAAAAATGAGAACAAAAAAGAGGGTAAATCCCAAAAATCCGGACAGAAGAATCCGAAAAATAAGACTGAGTATGCTACCCTTAAATTTAATGATGTTGGTCAAGAAATTGATGTATAGCATTTAACCCAAGCGGATTTTGATACTAATTTTTAGATGTAAGGTTAGTACTAACCCTCATTTTATTAATGACCAAGTCATCAGTACTTACCCTGCGGTAGGTACACGCCGGCATTTAACCTGTCGATTGTAGCCTATTTATATGTAGACAGCAAATTTAAGTAATTTTAGAAACACCCAGGGCCGGACAGAGCGAGCCCGGGCCCCGGGGAATCTTTTTACCCGGGTCCCACATTTTTCCAAAATAATTTTCCTGCCCAGTGTCGTAGCTAAAGAACTTTTACAGGAAGGGGGGCGGCCTCCAGCCTCGTGGGTTAATTTTCTCATGGGCAGTATCCTAGTTTCCTCTCTCGTAATATAAATAACTACTATTTGATTAAGTAAACAAGAAAAATAGTAACAAAAATAAAAAACGCCTTCTCATTTGACATTAATAAAATATGAACAAATAAAAACTATCAAGTTCTTCATAACTAAAAGTAAGTAGGTACATTCTTTAGTCTTTGGCGCCCCTCTTAAGTGTTGCGCCCGTGTCATATACCACCTTCGCCACGCCCTAGTTACGGCTCTGCTAAATATACCTTTTATCTATTTTTCCAATTATCGTCCTGATTGATATTTGTAAACAGTTTCGGCTGCTGGCCTACATAAATTAAATTAAAATTAAAATAGTAAGCTTACTACTTAGGGGTCGTCCATAAAACACGTCACGCAAATTGACCAAAATTCATACACTTCATACCCCGTTTCTCAAGTTATTAAAAGATGTAGAGATTTCACATTTTGACTACCCCCCAATAGGGGGGTGTTACTTCATACCCCGTTTCTCGCGTTATTAAAGGATTGCAGAGATTTCATATTTTGGCTACCCCCCTAACACTCCCCCTATTGAGGGGTAGCCAAAATATGAAATCTCTACATCCTTTAATAACACGAGAAACAGGCTATGAAGTGTATGTATGAATTTTGGTCAGTTTGCGTGACGTATTTTATGGACGACCCCTTATAAGTGGGACCGATTTTTTCCTCTGCTACTCCTAAAAAAATATGTTGTTAATAACTTATCAAAATTTGTGCCTAATAATTTTTTAGTTATATAAAAAAGTTAGCAAAAAGTAAGAGCAAGAATTTTCGTCGAAAAATTATGTAGAAAATACTACGAAAATTTTATGAATTACCTAAATAGAACGAAAGCCCAAAATTAGATTATTGAATTGCATCTAGTTCACTATTATAAGTATGTATGTAGTTTATAAAAAAAAGGCTCAAAATTTTTAAAATTAATTTTTTTCTAAATTTTGTGTTTTAGACTAATGGAACGGCCAATACCCATGCTAGTGATACATATATTTTCTAAGGTAAATACTTTTTAGAATCTCATTAATTTTTTTGTAAATAGGAACCTTAGATTTTTTTAAGATCCCTAAATAAAAAATACGTGAAACTTAATTCCAACCACAAAGCAATAAATAATAATAGATTCCAACGGTGCCTTATTCACTAAATGTGATCTACTGTGCAAAGGTGCATGTCTTGAAATTTGAAGTTCCAGGTGGTAAAAAACTTATGATCCAATTTTTAGTCTCTTTAAAAATATCTTAGTGTAAAGTTGTGTCGCAAAGCACTTGCAGCTTTAATACGACTGTATATACAATTAAACTGTGAACTGTGTACCGGTTGAGTTTTATTTATGTCCAGCCCCAAAATTAAGATTAATCTTTATTCGATAAAAACGAAACTTTGGTGATTTACATAATTTTACAATGGCTATAAAATTCAATTTTTTGTTTCATTTCCGGTTTCGCCGGCGAAACCAGAACCGGAAACCGGAAGTGAAATAAAAAATTAATCCGCCATTTTATAGCCAATATAAAGTTATGAAGGTCACCCAAGTTTCGTTTTTATCGAATGAAGATTAATCTTAATTTTGGGGATGGACATCAATAAAAGTCCAAACCCGGTATGTCTGATCAGAATTTCTGAATTTTGGATTTAAATATTTCTGCTCATAAAAAACTAAATTAAAAGGGCAATACACCGTTTAGAATCGAATTTCATGTATTTTTTCTATGGGACAACAAAATGACTTAAATTTAACATTTCATTAGTTTTTTTTTCTAAAAAAGTAATATATACACATTTTTTCTTTTAGCATAAACTTCTAGAAACCAGATTTATCATTTTATTTTATCCCAAAATAGTTGTTTTTTATTTATTTAGGAAATAGTAACAAATGAGCCATATGCTCCCCCCTAAATCCGCCCATGGTTATGATGTTGTAGGCCCTATAGGGTCATTCCATTCTCACGAACAACTCTGTACAACTTTTTGTCTTTTCCTTCGGCAGACGGACAGACGGGCCAAGATTTTTTTTTCTAGGACGTTTTTTGGACAATTCGGCACTACCTTATATATTATATAATATATAATAAACAAAATTATTGGTTTTTAAATAAAAAATATATATAAATTAATAAAATACATTCCTGGGCAAGAAGAATATTATTGCTGATGCTCTCTATCCAGAGCAGACGTATAATCTGATATAATATATATCATTTATATTACAAAACATAATAATTTATATAATTTTTGTAATATTTATTATACACAGAATTTGTTTTTAATATAAATAAAAAAATACATATTTAAAAGATTGATAAAAAATATTAAACGTTTGTTTTTAATAATTATAATTAATTATTATTTTTTTGCAGCCATATAAACCAGAATACCCAGGCGATATGATCTATGCCGACGTGGACTTTGACTATGGCCCGATAAACTACAAAGCGGCATCTATTTACGCCGCCATGAAACGAAACAAAAACAAAATGGAGGAAATTAACAACAAACATAACGATGACCTTTTGTAAAATAATATTTTAAGTGTCTCATCGAAACTGTTTTTTGTCCGAAACCGAAACTAATTTTTTCTGCTACAATGTGAGTCAAAAAACACGTAAAATTTCATTTCAAATAGTGTCTCAGACTTTAATTTTGTTTGACTGTTTGCTAAATTTTCAAATTTTAACATCTTGGTTCGCAGAGCATTAATTTTAAAGCAAGGGACACCGTTTTGAAGAAAATTTTTCGTGTTTTTTACCGAAATCGAACCTTTGGACGGACACTAGTTTGTATTGCCAAATCATGAATTTTCAAATGACGTTTAAATAATACAAAATATGTAAAAATGTAGAAAATAATATAAAATTATACCCAGTTCCATTAATAGAAAGACATAAACTTATGCCTGTAATAGCTATTTTCCTAACAAGTTCGGAAAGAGGCTTTTTCTGCACTTCAAGCAATTGAGTGCGGAAAATCCTCTTTACGCATGCGTTAGGAATAATATTTTTCCTACGAGCGGACTTAAAATAAAATATACTTTTTGATAAGAAAAACAATTAACAGTTAAGAAATTTGAACATTTTTATAATATAATGAATAAATATAACAAGAATAACACTACGCAATTAAGAAATTAAACAATATTTATGCGTTCGGAAAAGGCTTTCTTTCCACACGCATATGCGTGCGGAAAGAGACATATTTCACACGCTCGTAGAAAAATGAATTTACAGAGTTTATATATTTTTTTTTGCTTTAAAATAAAACATTGGGGTATAATTTTATTAAATTTTATGTACATTTTCAATATTAATTGGTTGCTATGTACATTTTTCATATATTTAAACTTCTACCTACACTGAAAATAATGATATAAAAATATAAATTTTTGGGTTAAAATTATTTGTGTAATAAATATTTAAATATAAGAATATATGTAATAGAATATCAAATTATCAAATAACTTAAAAAAAACGGGTGGCCCAAATAAAACAGATCAGTCGTTTATTGAATAAAGTAATCTATAACACTAATATTTCAAACATTAAAATAAAACTTATTCTTTATATATCGATCTATAATTTTGATAAGTTTAATTTTAAAATTTTAATATTTGGAATAATAAAGAGTGATTTGCCTTATTTGGGACACCCAGTATATGTAATAGATTATCAAATATTAAGGATATACTTTTAGCATTTATCGATAATGTCCAATTTTATAAAAAAAAGACTTAGATTTCGGTACCTAATGTTTCTAATATTTTAGTACACTATATACATGTATATATTTAGGTGTATCTTAGTTCTATGTATTATAAATTTCATATGGCCTTAGTATCTTTAACTTGTAAATAAATTACTTCCACTTGAAATATTTAACTCGATGTAAAATGGCGAATATACATACTTATAAATTATAAAGTGGGCTTAAATTTTGAAAGAAATCTTAATAATAAAATCAGCTCAGAAAATCAGAGGATGTCCCCGACGTACACAGACGTCAGTTTTATGTCATATTTGTGACGTCATACATACGACGCATATCAGACGTCGACAAGAGTAATGGCAAGAAATTTTCTATGAAATCCTGTCATAGGATCTCATATAATATTTCCCTCTCTAAAATTAACCCACTCCGCCTCCAGCCTTGTGGGTTAATTTTCTCATGGGCTAAATCCTAGTTTCCTCTTTCATACCATAAATAACTATTAACTGGAGGGATATAGCGTTAAACACGTTATTCTAACGTGATATTTGTGACGTTAATTATAACGTCAGTAATGTTACGTCTCTGGGCTGTGACTTATACACGTTACTGGGATGACAGCAAGACGTCATAATGAGACGTCATGTTATGTTTGGTTTCCTGGGAACCCGAGCACATTCACACCTAATAGTGATACGGCCTATGCTCAAATAAGTCTAAAAAAGTCTAAAAAAAGTCTAATGCCAGAAAGGGGCGTCTTTAAACTAGTCTTTTTTATCGACTGCGCCAATTATTTCGTTTTATTGCTACATTCTGCAAAATATCGAACCAACTGAAATCAAACATTTTCAGACTGATGCAAAAAAAAACTACCACATTTAAAATTCTAAAATACTGTCAAATAATTAAAAAAATTAACCTTACCTTTTGCGAATTGTCTGTTTGAAGTATTTTATTCTTACATTTTAGAGAATTTTAATGCTTATCGACAACGCCGCGACTTGGCAACAGCGGAGAAAAGCGCCCTGCTTTTTAAATTAGACAGTTTTATTTGACAGTGTCAGTACTTGGTGTAAAACTATTTTGGTGTATCACTTTAATATTAATCTAATTAATGTTATATTACCTTAAATTATGAAATTTTGAAAACGCACAACATTATAATAGTATTATGTTATAATATATAAATAAATGTATATAAATACCATTTTATATTTCAAGTGTTTAATTTTACTGTGTATTATATCCGATATATAATTAAAAAAAATAATTTTAACCCAAAAGAGTAATGAAGTAATATTTTGAATCGATGTCTTATGAAAATTATATTGTATGTATTTATTATTAAAAAAAATATATTTGTAAATAATATTAAAATATTTTCTATTTATTAAACTTAACTTTTAAATGTTAACATATCGAAACCAAAAAATTAAGTAATTTTAATGTTGTTTAAAAATAATTTGTTGTTGTTAATTCACTTTGATTTGATTAATTCCTTCCAAAAATTAGTTTTAAGTATTAATTTATCATTTTTTTGTATTTATTATTAAATATTGTTTTTTGAAAACAATATTGTGAAAAAATTAGAGAAAATTTCTTTTAAATGGTATCATATACTCTTAATTTAACGCATTAGAAGCTCCGATATTTAAGTTTAAAAATTAATCGATACACTGTAAAAAATATTTCCTGTAATTTAATTACTTGCTCTCGGTAACAGAATTTTAAAAGAAATTGTAAAATGAATTTTATATCTTAGTTTTAAAATAGTATTTTAATTTTAAAACATGACTCTAAGATATAACCAGTACTCGGCGAATTTTCAGTATAGGCATAGGCGCCGCGTCGACTCTAGCGTTGACACGAGGTTTTAAATATTTACATTTTTAATTCTTTTTGTCTTGATTTTTTTTAATGATTTCATTTAAACGAGTAAGGTGGGAAAAAAAGTTATCGATAAATAAAAATTAAAAACTATCGTATTCTTAAAAGATAAAAATCGAATATCGTTTTTGTCATTAAAAAACACCGATATATATACATATCTATAGTTAATATGTATAGTCAATATTGTTGTGTGTAACAAATTAGTCGTCAAATGTTTCGATTTAGTGACCTTTATAAAAATTTCCCTCATATTCGGCAAAATTATTCCGTAAGCCTATGTTTCTGTTTTTTTCAACGTTGACGAGTCATAACTGAGTTTACGCCGACTACTGGCCTGGTTATACAATAAATACTATATTATACAATAAATAGATAACTTCTTAAATTTAAATATCTCGGCCTCAAAATTTCAGTTAGAAGATCCAGTTTTAAAGGAAATTTAGTTTTTTTTCTGTGCGTTTTAAAATTTGCACAAGTTTTTAGTTAATTTAATTTTTTTTTAATTTTGACTTTTTAAGTTTTAACTTAACTTTAACTTAACTTTTAATGTTTTAGTTAACTTAGTTAATTTATAGTTATTTATAGTGTATACAGATTATATTCTGTCTTTATTACAATTTTTTTCCAACACTTTCAAAAAAATGTTTTATTTAATTCAAAAAAAACATTTTAAAATTAAAACTAGCCTGGTAAGTGTTGGAAAAAAATTAAAATTACTTATTGCATTTTTAATGGTTGACTGCTTTTTTTAAGTTTTTAATGTAAAAGTTGGCTATTTTATTGTTTTTATTTATTTTTTAATTAAAGAAACACTGAATTTGACAAATAATATGCATTTGACAAAAAATATGTATAGGTGATACTTTTAGTATATAATTCTACAAATTAAAATTAACTTAAAGCTCAAAAAAAATTATTTTTGATCTTATTGACTTCAGTTTTTCGAGAAATATTTTTTTATATTAAATATATAACTCGGTAATAAAGTTACAATATTGTTATTATTTAATAAATTTAATAACATAAACTTATTTAAAATGTAATAAAAAAAATGTTGGTCCAGGTTTGTTGAGTTTCTTGATTTAATTAAAATAAAAACATTAAAATACCCTATTTTAAAATCAAGAATCACTAAATCTTTTAATGTACGTGTATACCGCTCAAATTTCTAAAATACAAAAAAGTGGTTCTTTGAGATTATTAATATGTTTCTTTTTTTAAGAACTATAAATGATTTTCTCTAATAGAAAATGTAGTACGTATACTTTTTGAGTACCTTTAGCGTATAAATAATTTACTAGATTTTCCTATAAAAAATAAAATAACCCCTGTTTTTTTTATAAATTGATTAATCACACCATAAAAAGCAATTTAGGCAAATATAAAAAAATCGACCCTATCGATCGTTTTTTTTTACTTTTTTTCTAATTTATTGTACTATGTTCAAAAGCCATATATCCAACGCCAAAGGTCGTATATTTTTTTTTAATAGAAAAAATATACGACCTTTGGCGTTGGACATACGGCTTTTTGTAATGTAGTGACTATAATTAATAATTTTACTACTATATATAAAATATATATTTCTATTTACTGCTCTACAGGCACGTCCTATGAACATAGTACAATAAATTAGAAAAAACGTAAAAAAACGATCGATCCGGTCGATTTTTTTTATATTTGGCTAAATTCAATCAAAAAATTCTTAAAAAAAAGAAACATAGTTATTTTTGTGCCAAAGAATTTATAGAGTAAAAACCTATTGTTTCTTACTAAAAAAAAAGTGACGTCCATTTAAAAAATACTGTATTTCAAATACACTTTACCAAGATGACTTAAGTCATCTTGCACTTTTCTATTAAAAATATTTGTTTGTGTGGTTCTACACACGCTAATCTTAAACATACAATAAGATTTAGTGACATGCCCGCTTAGACCAAGAGTTAATCATGTTAGTAGGAGGTTTACACATTCAGAGTGAAATTTGAGATAATGGACTTTATTCCTCAGAAATTACCATAGTTAACTTGATAATTCTTTATTTTGTACTGTTTTAGATTATTCTATGTGAATTTTTGTCAAATAATTTAAATTCGTTCGTGTAAACCAATTCTCAATTCAGAAATATATTTGTAGAGGTAGTTGGTAACTTATTTTCTAAAAAAATTAGTGCAATGTATTAAAGTTTTGTCATAATTTATAATATTTATATTTATAATAATTAATAATAATACACGTTTGACAAAATTTTTACATCGACACTTAGTGCTACTAAGAGGGACGATGTATTGAAATCTTCGCCGAAAAGTCAAAATCTTTGACCACGTTTTTTTCACATTTCTCGACGTTTTAGACCATTTTGAGTCGAAATCAGTAAAAAAAATTTTGCGTCCGTCTGTCTGTATGTAAACTTTCTAACTCCATTTCTACATGAGATATCGACTTGCGGTTTTTTGCATATTGTTTCTTATCGTATTCCGAAAAGCTGATTAGATTTTGGGGGTAAACGATTGGGGGTAAGGGGGTAAAAATAGGGAAAAGCTCCTAATTTTAGCGTGTTTTGTTTATAATTAAGGCAATTATTATTGTATTTGGTTAATTTAGCACTTATATAAAAGATAATTTTAAATTGGTCAAAATATGTTATAAACGTTTTCCTAAAACGCATTATTTTCGAGATATTGGCGTTTAAAGCAGTAAAAGGTTTTTTTAGCATATCTCACATATTTATAACCCGATTTAAAAAAAATATATTTTAAATAAAAGCTCTTTTTAAGCCCTATAAAAAATGTTATATACAGTTTTTTGCTAGAATATAATGTTTTAAAGATACAGAATTTAAAATCAAACAAAACACCTAGTTTGAAATTTGCAAACTAGATGGCTCTAGTGTACAATAGTGCTGATGTTTTGACAAGGTGCAACGTTTCATCTAGTTTATTCAATAAAAAAGAAATACACTAATCAGCATATTTTTTGAGAAAATAAGTTGCAAAAAGCCTCAATGATAATTTTCTCCGAAATGGAAATGGAGTATTTCTTTGAATCGATATAAATTTTCTGACCAAAACTCACAAAAAAAAGCTAAAATAGTGTAAAAAAGGCTTTCCTAATATGAAAATTTTCAAAATGGGAAATCAATAAAAAACTTTTAAGTAGACTATGGTTAAAGCCCATTATCTTCTGAAACCGAGCACCTCTGATATTACTATTAATGGTTTAATGACGTGTAGACCTCCTACTAACATTATTAACTCTTAGTTTTCGTTGGAAAGTCACTTAAACTTACTGTCTGTTCAGGATTTGCGTGCGCAAAAACATATTTGGGCAGTGTGTAAAAAAAATAAATTTAAATAAAATGTTTAGAACACCCTGTAGAGAATTTCCACTAGTTCAAGCAAATTAGAGTTTTTAGAAGAACTAATTTATAAAGTTTTGAAATTTTGGTTGTGAACTCCCAGTAGGAACCCAAATACAGATCCAAAGAGTTCTCCCCATTTTTCTAGTAAACCGTTACTCCGAGGAGAAAATGTTAGGGGACTTATTATATTCTCCATTAAATTCTTCATAAAATTGATCCTATAAAGACTTTGTATCTCCCACCCAACGCTCAAAAGTTACGTTGGAAAATAAGCACATTTCTCAGCGCGATGACAAAAACACTATCCCACAAAATGAAAATTTTGAACCATACCGAGAAGCATACTTTTTTCTGACATAAGCTATATTAAAACATTTTTTCTCCTAATTCTGAATCTTTTCTCAGATTTGGGCTATGATCCCACAGTTTTTATATACAGGGTGTTTTAGAAAAAAAAATACCTATTTTTAAATGACTGAAGAATTTGCTTTTTTGAATATTTATAAATCAAATTCGGGTCACTTTAAAGTCTTTGGAAGATTTTTTTTAACTCTTCGGATCTGTATTTGGGTTCCTACTGGGAGTTCACAACCAAAATTTCAAAACTATAAATTATTTCTCCTATTCGTCGTTTTTTCGTCTAATTTGCTTGAACTACATCAGAAATGTGCAAAGACTTTTTTGCTAAAATCGTAAAAAATGATCGGTTAGTGAAACATTTTGTACGTTTTTATACATTTTATACGTTTCTGCACGGTTCTGTACGACATTTTCAGCGTGGTTCATAATTAGACTTTTATATAATATTATAGGTAAAACATTTAAACATAAAATGTCATCTTGTAGATATTGTAAAAAGTAAAATTTAGTCCTTACGATGCTATTTAATAAAGAAATCTGTATTAAAACGTGAAGTTTTTTATTGATAGAAAATTAAACCCAAAATTCCCAAGAATTCCTAATTAGGTTTTCACGAGGGTTTTCATTAGTAAAAAGCTTTATAAAGTCTGAAAATATTTTTTCTACGACTGCTTTAGAATGTAAGCAAATACACACACTTTTCAAACACAGAATAAATCCATCCTAGCTCTAGATACGGTATGAATATTCCGTATCAAGTGTTAGAATGAGTACATGTAGTGCCATCTCTTAAAGAAAACTGTAGCAAAATTAACAAAAATATATATATTTTACCATAAAATATTGAATAATTTAATGCAATTTAAAGTTTTGCGTTAAAATTACATAAAGTTTATTAATTTTTCTTAATATTTGACCAGTTTTTTATCAATTTAGTTAAAAAACTTAAAACTGCTCCATCTATTGTTAAATATTTAAACCTGATATCTGTCACAACAATCTGACATAACCTTCAATTTTTGCATTATAATTTGTAAATATGTGCTAATAATAAATAATATTTTTTTTTAAGTACTGATTTGATAAAATTATTAAATAACATTAATTGCTTTATTTAAAAATATGTGTTTTGTTGCATTTACAATATTGTCACAAAAAACATTGTTTTTTAATCTTGTCCGCAGTTTAAAGCCTTACAGTGTTTCATATTTGCAGTCGAAGAAAAAGTATAGTCAACGACACGTATGGAATAGTCATTCTGCGCTCGCGGGCCCGAAATATTGTCTATTCCATACTAGTTATAGAATATACTATTCTCAAATCATGTATACAATATACTGTATACATAGTGCACTCTTGCAAGGGCGTAGATATATTTTTTTTTCTATGGGGGGGGGGGAATACCAAGATGTCAGATATTTTTTCCTGGATTTAAAATTAAAGGGCAAATTTATATTTTTTATAGGATAATGCAATAAAGACATATTTTTGCCCTATGGGGGGGTCATTAGCCCCCATTACCCCCCATTATCTACGCCATTGGGCTCTTGGCACTGACAAGGGGCCAGCAGCCCAAAACTGTACAGTCTACCAATATCACTGTACGATGATTAAAAAATAGAACACATAAAATGTATAAATTCGAATTACGGCACCATGGAGCATTTTACTAGAGTACCTTCATTTTTTCTGTAAAAAAAAACAGTGCAGACAAAAATACTGGCAAAAAAATTACCATGGTGCCTTAATGTGAATTTTTCTGTCAAGAAAAAGAGTGCAGACAAAAATACTGGCAAAAAAATTGTTATTTGTTAATAACTATGTTTTGACACTGGAAGTCACAAATTACATGAGCGCAAATTTAAAAAAAAATGTTGTCGGAAGAAAATGGTTTGAATTTATTTAACACTCCATTTGGTAACAACAGAATGGAGAAAAAATATATAACAAGTCTATTTTTGCATACGCCACTGTAAAGATACATCGTGATAAATAACCTTAAAAATATATTTTGACACATTTATAACTAGAAGAGAAACTTGACATATCCGGAAAAGGCTAAAAGTACGTTTGGGGTTTATTTTCCTAGATTTTTTTACGTCTCCACTCTTATTATTGACATAAAACATCACTTTAAGGCACTCTACATTTTACAAGTTACAAAAATAACTCAAATATAGCATTTAAAGTTTAGAAGTTATAATGCAGAGGGACGGACAGACAGAACAATGGACAAATAGCTTCTTTAGGAACTTAAATTATGAGAAATTGTAAAATATAGGAAATAATATAAAAATTTATTGGCTAAAAATCTCCAAAAATCGTTCAAAAAAAAAACTAATATGGCAATTAAAGGAATTTATAAATTTTATGTAAAAATCTCTCAAAATTGGAACTGTTTTTTTTTTCAAAATTAATGAGCCCCTAGAACAAGCCAAAAGCTTATTTGGGGCTCTCCATGCCTATGCAATATTTACAAGAAAAAAAATAATCCAGGTTACTTTAAGACATATATTCCCATGACAATATTCTTGACATGTCTGTCAGTTCATGTCAAAAACAACAGGTTCGTAATGTTCCGTTCAAAAAAATAAAAAAAGTTTTAAAAATGAAAAACTCAAAGAGTAACAAAGAGGTAAGTAAATTGATAAATTTGCCTAATTAAGTATATTCCTAATCAAATATTCATTTACCCCTAGTTATAACTAAGTATTTAGTATACAATTAAAGAATCCCATTAAATTTAACACCTTAGCTGCCAATAACGCTTATAAGCGTCAAGGCATGCTTAGGCCAAATGCCACTGACGCTTATCAGCATTCTACACCCATTGTATCTTTAAGGGAGTCAGTATTGTCGGGTTTGCAGTTGAGTAAACATGGCTAGGTAGGCATACGACTAAAGGTATGTTAAACGCAAAAGTCCACGCCGTTCAGTACAGGTCTCGTCACTACTTGGTCTGAATCTGCTTGGACTGTAAAATCTTAGATAACTGAGGGTAAATACACTGCCGCGCATTAAATTCCGGACAAAATTGACATTTTTTAAATTCAAATATCTCGAAAACTAATTAATGGATGTGACTGATTCTTTTTTTGTTTTGAAGCTTAAACATTCTCTACTTTTGTTTGTTTTAAGAATGATTAATTTTTTTTTTTCGTATTAACAGCAACAAATAATGTACAACTATGTTTTTTACCCCATCTTCTAGTACTTGCATGGTACGCCACTGCAACTGTTTATCAAATTATTACTCTTTCTTATTGCCGCAGTTTTAATGAATATTTTATTTTTTATTTTTTTGCATTTTTACTTCTTGTTTAGGAGTTATCAGGATTTTCCTGAAAGTTGTCATTTTTTCAGTTAACTTAAAAAGTACTGCATGAATTTGATTGATGCTGTGCTTTAAATTTGAAGCTTAACCGAGTTACGTTTTTTTTTATAATCAAGTTTATCAAAAACATAAATTGGGTTTAAAAAACTTGAGTAGAAGAAAAAATGGGGTCACTCCGTCCGGCGGCAGTTCTGCGAAAGCCTTCGTCAGTCGGCAATAAAAAGTTGCCCCGGGATGAAGAAACTGTAGAAGAAGAAGTAAAACACATGAGCTTCAAATAAAAAACTCTGCTGATTTAGTACTTTTTGAGATGACTGAAAAAATGACAACTTTCAGGAAAATCCTGATATCTCCTAAACCAGAAGTAAAAAAGTAAAAAAATAAAAAAGAAAATATTCATTAAAACTGCGGATATAAGAAAGACTTTAATAATTTGATATACAGTTGCAGTGGCGTACCATGCAAGTCCTAGAAGATGGGGTAAGAAACATAGTTGTACATTATTTGTTGCTGTTAATACGAAAACAAAAATCATTGTTAAAACAAACAAAAGTAGAGAATGTTTAAGCTTTAAAACTAAAAAAGAATTAGTCAAATCCATTAATTATTTTTCGAAATATTTGAATTTAAAAAATGTCAATTTTTTAGGTGTCCGGAATTTAATGTGCGGCAGTGTAGATAGGTGAGGGGACGTTCAAGTAATACAAGTATTTACTTAGGTACGTAATTACTTGAGTAAATTTTTCCCATTTGATTACGTTATGCTCGAACGTCCCCCGACTACTTCTTAAAAACATTCTAAATGAACCTATATTTTAGAATAGAGTAATAAAAACTCGAAAATGTCCCATGTGCAACCAAAAATTCGTCTATTTTTGTGCACAATGTTTTGCTGTTCATTTCAAAAATAGTAAAAGTTTAGTGAAATATGAAGTAAAACACCTAAAACAGTATCTCAGTAATTTGTGGAACCTTATTGTATTACTTTCGTCTCATTATTACCAAATAATTTACTACATTGTTAATAATAATGTTATTTTATCTCCTACTAAGAAAAATTATCTCAAAAGAACCATTTTTCATCAGTTTGGACTTAATTTTCATGAACAGGTATAGATTTAGTTTTTATTAAATATTTTTTGACGAAACAAGAAATTTTTTTAAGAGATTTAAGGCTCTGATTAATTTTTTTTAGAATAATCAAAATTTTGCACAACTTTTCGCAAAACCTCGACCAAAATCAACGGAATTTGATTTGCATGATTAAATAGTTTTGCACAAAAACACCAAAAATTGCACGTTTAGGCCAAGCAAACTTATATTTGCACATTTTTGCATATTTGCACGTTTTAAACATTTCCATACTTTTGGACATTTTGCTCAATCTTTTTCATTTAGGCTTTTTACACATTTAGACAGTATTTGCATATTTTTTTACTGCGCCTATATTCTTTTACATTTTGTACATACTGCATATTTGCATATGTTTGTACATTTGCATATTTTTGCAAAGTCTTGAACAGTTTTTTTTATATTTTCGCACTGTTCGTTAGTATATTCAACTGGACTTGAGCCCCCCCCTGTGGGGGTGCTTAGAGCTTATTTTGCCAGGGAGTGCTGAGCACCCCCTAGCACCCGCCAGTTACGGGTCTAATTCTGCACATTAGCACGTTTTTGCAAATTTTTGTATATTTGCATTTTTAGGTCAAACAAACTCTACAAGAAACAGACCTTACCTCATGTTCCTACCATAACCCATCTTCAGCCAAAAATGTACCAAGTACAACCAGCGTCAAATCCAAAAAATCCTCGAATTTGATTTCTGCATTCGTCAAACGTGCCATGCGCAAGAACAAAAAACAAAACACGGTCGAATTGAAGAACTATCACGAAGGCTTTGACAGGACGAGTAATTCTTCGTACGGGAATAATTCTGAGGAAGATAATTATGAATTAGGGACGAGAAAAAATATGTTCGAGGAAAATTCAGGAGGAGAATTTACTTTAGAATCCGATGTAAGTTTTTTTAACTTCGAATTTAATAAGTTATTATAAGTTTATAGACTAAGGATAGAATTTTTTTAACTGATAGTCTATTTTTTAAGTATCGTAGGTGAGTGGAATTTTTAATTACATCGGCACTTAGTGCTACTAAGTGTGCCGATGTATTGAAATCTTCGCCGAAAAGTCAAAATCTTTGACCACGTTTTTTCACATTTCTCGACGTTTTAGACCATTCTGAGTCGAAATCAGTAAAAAAAATGTTTGCGTCCGTCTGTCTGTCTGGGTGTAAACTCTCTAACTCCATTTCTACATGAGATATCGACTTGCGGTTTTTTGCATATTGTTTTTTATCGTATTCCGAAGAGCTGATTAGATTTTGGGGGTAAACGATTGGGGGTAAGGGGGTAAAAATAGGGTGAAACTCCTATTTTTAGCGTTTTTTGTTTATAATAAAGGCAAATATTATTGTATTTGGTTAATTTAGCACATATAAAAGATAATTCTAAATTGGTCAAAAAATGAAATAAACAACGTTTTCCTAAAACGCATTGCTTTCGAGATATTGGCGTTTAAAGCAGTAAAAGGTTTTTTTAGCATATCTCACATATTTATAACCCGATTTCAAAAAATTATATTTTAAATAAAAGCTCTTTTTAAGCCCTATAAAAAATGTTATACACAGTTTTTTGCTAGAATATAATGTTTTAAAGATACAGAATTTAAAATCAAACAAAACACCTAGTTTGAAATTTGCAAACTAGATGGCTCTAGTGTACAATAGTGCCGATGTTTTGACAGGGTGTTTGCAAGGTTTCATCTAGTTAATATTGTTTTAGAGATCGCGCATTCTTGCTAGAAGAAACTTTATATCCAAAAAATTGAAAATCTCTGCAAGTAAAGATGGAATAGTGCTTTCGATGCCCAGTAGCAGTGAAAACTTTAGTCAAGAAGAACAGACTCCAAAACTAGAACCGAAAGTAGTAGATATGTCTGTAATAACTCCTCAATTTATGTAAGAAACACGTTTAAGGGAACGTTCAAGTATTACGTGGGGGGTCATTTTGGAGTGTTACGCACATGTTAATGGTATAGGAAAATGGCGTTACAGGGGGGTAGGGGAGGGTGAGGGTCCAAAATGATCAAAATTTGCGTAACGTAATACTGGACGTTCCCTAAATTCTTTCTGTTTTTTATAAATATAAATAATTTCAAAAAAAGCCGACTACAATCCAACGCAGGTTGCAATCTCAACTAAACGGTGGACGGTTGTTCACAGTTGTATTACAATATAGCGCAAACGGTTTGCTTTTTAAAATAACTTTTAATATTTAAGATACTTAAATGCACAGAGTTAATCCCTGGGCGGCATTTCCCCCCGTTCCCCTACAACATGATTTTTTTTATGGCTAAACTTACCTTTAATTTTTTTTACCATGGATATTAAAATTTAATTTAAAAATTACTGTATTACGGGTTTCACGAGAGTCGGGAAAAGGAACTTTTTGTCTCGATTTTCAAATCAAGCTTGATCTTGTCTTGACAATTTCTCATAGTTTAACTTATCTCGTCTATCGGGAGTCTCGGCCATTAACTTTTTGTCTCGCGAGAGTCTTGATTTTTAAGACTTTGGAAATTCTAAAGAGTTAATTGACCTTAGTATTACGCGCCAAAACATACCCAAGCTAGGCCAGACAAGTTTGTATTATTGACAATTTTTCTTAATTTTCATAACTTTTAAGTGGTTGGTGTATAAAAAGTCTAAAATTTAATCAAGAAGCAAGTCGATTATATCAAGAGTGTCGACTCTCAATGACGTGACTCACAACTTGTCTTGATTTTTTAAATTAGACCCTTGTCTTGATTTTATCTCGAAATGAGACAAGATTAAACAAGAAATCTCGATATTTTCTAGATTTTAGCCTTAAACTACGTATTTTTTAATTTTTGTTTTTAATTTTTTAGAAGGCCCAAACCTCTAGTTCCAATAAGTCTAGCAAGTGGTTTAAGAGACGTTCAAGACCTTTCAAACGATTTAAAAGAAAGAGAAAATAACATTATACAGATGTTGACTAAATATGTGAGAGATCCGGATGCATATAAAGAATTAAGTAAGAGCAAAAGGGCATACGTACCAAAAATAGTAAAAACGCAAAAAACTATTTACTACTACTACTATAATTGTATAGAATCCATATACAGCCAGGTGATCACAGCACTACGCACTAGTTTAAAAACGGTTGGTCTTTCTGTTTTGTAATCTTGATAAACCGAGCCCGATACATTACATGTCACATGATCTCTAAGAATGTTCAAAAAAAAATTAGACATTGGACATTATAAGGTATTTTTGACCATATTAGACATTTAAAAAAAAATATATATATATATATATATATATATATATATATATATATATATATATATATATATTTAAATCATATGATCCTGGTTAAAAAGCTATACGGATGTTACTAGTAATGCCAACCGTTGCTTTTCTAGTGCGCAGTGCGGTGTGTTTTTTATTTTTAATTTTTTTTTTTCGATTTTTTTTAGTGAACTCCATTTCCAACCACTCAAAACTGCAATGGGAGGTCGAAAGAAGGTCTACGGCCCTGACCAATGAAATGTGGATGCAGCAGATCGAAATAAACAGAGCCCAAGAGAAAACCCTCCAAGAAGCCCTCAACTCTCTTGTTAAGCAAAATAGAGAGTTGCAAATAGAAAAGGAAGTTTTGCATAGAAAAAACGAGAAAACTTTGAAAAAGTTGCATGTGATTCAAGACATGAATTCTTTTCAGGAAAATGCTTTAAAAACAAATTGCTGTGGTAGGACATCTTTACATCTTTACCCCTTTACATCTTTACATCTTTACGTATTTACATATTTACATCTTTACATTTTTGCATCTTTACATATCTATACATCTTTACATATTTACATCTTTACATATATATACATCTTTATATCTCCATATCTTTACATTTTAGGTTGTGAAAAACAAATAGAAAATATTCTAATGCACAACGAAAAGCTACAAAAAAAGTTGGAAAATTGTTTTCAACATTTGGAAAATTATGAAAATGATGTTCAAATGTTTCAGCGACAAAATGATAATTTAGAAAATCAGTTGCTGAATTCTTGCAGTGAAATTAAGTCACTTAAAAGTAAGTTACAGTTCTTTATTTTATTTTTTAGTAGGCGGAAATTTACTTTGAACTTTTTTAGGCATGTTGCAAAAGCATAAAACAGAATATGACCTTGAAATAATCACCTTAAACTTTAAATTAAAAACAAAAGAACAAATTTTAAAAGAAACAGCAGAAGCTGGAGAAATAGTCCTTGAGGATTTGAAAATTTTAAGACAGCAGCTAAAAAGTGTCCCAATATATATTGACTGGAATAAGTTCAAAGTAAGTACTCTTGAAAATACATTCTCAATATAAAGGAAAAATATTTCAGAATCTAGTAGTTCTGTCATTGAAAAACATTTAAGAATATTTGCATTCTAAGGTAGTTGTGGCAGACTATATTTTTTTTAATTTCTCGGAAAATTTAATCCGCCATATTGGATCCGATATTTTGAATTTTGGAAAACTGGCACCAGATTCGTAATCAACGACCCCAAAAATCACCGAGTACCAATTTTTAGGAAACTCCGAGCAACTTTAAAAATATCTAATCCGCCATATTGGATCGGCCATTTTAAACGCTAACTTTTAAATTCTTACCTCGGATTCAGATTCAACGACCCAAAATACCTAAGAACTAGTCTGGTCTGCCGCACTCGAGATTTTTTTTGTGTGCCGGTGTTATTTAAATACATTATATTTTAGTTATCAATAAGCATCGAAATATCGCCACGTGTGCCTATTCCATCACAAGAGCGAGAATGTAAGATTATCGCACAGTACGTCAGAGTCTAGTAAATCTGTCATTGAATAGTAGTTTCGTATCGAGTAAGCGACTTTAGTCCTTAGTGCACGAGAATGAAGTTTTTTTGACGACGCGAAGAATTACCTGTGTTTAATTTTGACATTTCAAAATTTTATAAACGTCAAATGATTTTTGTCAAAATGAAATCTATGTGTAATCGTTTGGATAAATCAGTGTGCATAGTTGTCATTTCATTCAAATATGCACTATGTACTCGTGCGATAAAAAAAATATCCAAACGAGGATATATAGTGAACATGCATTTATCTTTATTTCGTGTACACTAGGTCGTACGAAAATCATTATACTATTCTAAAGTAGTCATAGAAAAAAGTGTTTTTTGTTTGTAGAAAACGAACCTATATTTTTTAAATAAGTATTACATTATTTCTTATTTTTTCCTTTTTTGTCCTTTTTCGGTTTGATTAAATTTCTCTTTCTAATATAATATCTCCAAAATACCTACAAAGAAGTTAGTTCTAAGTAAATAGCACACTAAGAATCCGTTGAAAACCCCCGCAACTTATGAATACAAGTTGTTGCAATAAAACAACGTTGTTTTGTCATTGTTACCGTAACAACCTGGTTACCGCTCAGGCTTAACGTCCACAAAACATCATAAAAATGAGTTATCTATATGGGATCACCAGTCCCTAAATGTTAGATAGGGTAACGAATTTTCAGTGTACTTTATTCCACATAAAACAATCAAACAACAACTTTGTTTAACAAAAAAACAGGGCTATTAGATAGATTTATTTGTTTGTTTGTTTGTTTAACCTCATACTATTCTACTTAATTAAGCATCCCCTAAGTCCAGGACTTGTGTGGGCTAGTAGTAGAGGGAACCACCGGCTTATACTGACTTTCGAACCAGTTTCTAGGGAGTGTCCGTTTCACTTATCGCCTTCGACAAATTTCAATTATTAATTAACTGAAAAAGGCAAATCGGCGCCAGTGAGAATCGAACTCACGATAGTAGACTTGCTATGCATACGCGCTAGCCACTACGCTATGCCTCCCAATATACTGGATTTAAAACTAATAAATTACCTGTAAAGTAAGTGTTGCCCATAATTCCAGTGCCTCTCTTTCTTCTCTTTCTTTCTTCGCCTGTTTATAAGCTTTCCAATCCGCCATTTCAGTTTTTCTTCTTTGGTGCTCTTCCTTTAAGGCCACGTGATCTTCTAGCATTCTTTCATACTTGGCTTTTAGTCTTACCAACTCTTGTTCTTTTTTGTCGAGCTCGTCGTCGTATTCTTTCATCCAGTATTCTATAGATTCTTGGTAGTCCTGATAGTTCATTTTTACAAACAAAAACAACATAAAAAATACAACAAAAATCTAAATGAAGGGCAGTGGAAAAACGATGAGGTTCCATTTTTTTTTGAAATCGACATTTTAGCGGCGTCTGTTACCTTGTAACATGAAGTATCAACATACAAAACCTCACAGGGAACAAACAATGAGATTCCACTAAATTGGAATTGAATTGAATTGGAACTGAATTGAAATTTTTAATTTGAATTTTTACATCTTCGAAATAAATAAAAATGTTGGGTATACATGATACTTTTATTCGTGCCTGGAATCAACATGGGGGTCCTCAGAAAGAACTCTAAATGTCAATAAAATTATTGGTTCAAACATCAAAATAAAAACTATTTCACCAGTAGTTGCAAAACTTTAAATGTCGTTTTTCTCAACTTTTTAAAAAATGAAACCTCATCGATTTTCCACTGAACCCATCAAATATAAAATTAAAATTAAAAAAACTACATAACCCGTAAATGATTTTGCGAACATTAGCTAATATAATGAGGTACTTTGATTTCAAATTTAGAGAGATTATCTTTATTTGTTAACACTTTGACCGCCACGCCCTTAAAAACAAATGTGTCCCACGCCACATTTTTTTTTACTTTAAATCAAAAAAGGTTTGCTATGACTTTTTACATTTATTAATTATTTTTATTAAAAGGTAGAGCTAACATTATTTTCTTATTGGGAACGTTCAAGTATTACGTAACGCAAAATTTATTCATTTTGGACAATTAAAGATAATCTCTACAAATTTGAAATAAGAGTACCTATATTAGTTTTCCCAAAAACAACCCCAGCCTAGAACTTTTAATAGGCAACGTATGGTCTAAATTTGAAATCTTTAGCGTTCTCAAGTTATCATCACAAATTTTCCGGGCAGATAGACAGACAGACCAACCGACAGACATAAAATTTTTTAGACAAAAATCATCTTTTTTTTTTTGGATATAAAACGTCGAGAAACGAGAAAAAATCATTAAATGCTTAACATTTTTTTTTACTAACGTAAGGCTTTAATCAGGGAAAATAAAATGTATATTTACGTTTTTGGTCTCTTCTAAATAGTTTGATATCTCCTCGTTGACCCGATTTTCATGTTCAATTTTCTTCTGCGTATCGGAAATTATATTTTTATAGAAGTCCTGTTTGCAGTTCAAAATCAAATCGTTTTGAAATTTTCTCGCGTTATCAAACTCAGCTACGTATTCCAGCTCGTGGTTACAATATGCTAAAAATAAAAAAAAAATAAATAAATAAATGTTTTTATCCACGGCCGTGATTATTAGGCCTATTAATCACGGGTATGTAAAAATAAACCTTTTAAAACCCAATACGGCCGTGGATAAAGTATAGTATTCTACTCGCGTATAATAGCTGTCGCGTATCGGGTGATTAGGCCACTCGCCTATCGGCTCGTGTCCCAAAATTCACCCCCATTGATTAATAGCAATTATTATACGCTCATTGCATAATATACTAATTTACTACTAGCTTTAGAACATGAACTTAGAGAATACCTTTATTATTATTATTATTTATACCATTATTTATCATGTTTTCAAACTATGAAATCAATTTTCTTCACCCATAGCAATAATTTTTTCTCTCCTAGTAGGAGTAAATTTTATAAACAATTGATTTCTGTCACTTTAGATGTTTCAGTTCTTTGTGCAATTTTTACTAATTAAACCCAAGAAAATTGCTTTATATGACTTTTTATTTATTGAATATAATTAATTATAATTATTACCAATTAATTCAATCAATAATTAGCTAAATATTGTGTTGATACACGTAATAAAACGGTCGCAGAACGTGAAAAAAGGACCGGTGTACTTTCCTTTAGCGCCTCTCAGGAAAGTACTGGCTAGCTCTCAGTCTCGGGTTGTGAATATTTGTGAAATAATTTAATACACAGTACTATGCTATAGTTCGTTTTATTGAGAATGGTTGTCTTCGATCTGCGAAAATCTGTTTTCAACAGAAATACAAATACTTATAATCCTGCTGTTGAAACAGATTTCGTAGCGTTACTCGACATCTGATCAACATTGAAATTAATCTTTGTAATAAATAAAGATAACATACCTGTTTTAAAAAGCGCCGGATACACAGAATTATAGAAGTTATTCATAAGTATGTTAAAAATCCTAAGGATACTCATACAAATTATTCGCGTTACAATGGCGTCAAGACTGGAAGAGATAGTTTTTTCTGTAGTTTTTTTGAATACGCCGAAATAAATGTTGCGCATGCGCCGGGCGCTAAAACCAGGTATTGCAACTTAGTATTGTCTATAGGCAACCAATTAAACACACCGATGTTTAAAGGGTAATCTACTCCACAGAGGGTGGTTTCACCACAACATGAAAGAAATAAAACTAAATTTTTAAACGTCAGTTCAAAGTATTTATTTAAGCAAATGTCATTCATCATCAAGGCTACTTGATTTTTATAAAAATTTGAAGAAATATAATTTATGTTAATAATTTATTTTATTATTTGAATAAAAATAGTTAAATATTGCTAGTAGTGAAAAACTAATATATAAACTACTTAATACGCTCGGCTATAAAAAATGTCTTCTCTACCTTGGTATATAATTACTATTGTGCGAAAAAAAAAATAACAATTGAAATAAATAGTTTTTAGCCCATATAGTTTGACGCATAGATCTGTGGCTACGGGAAATATGTTTGGAATGTGTGTGCAAGTGGGAGGCCCGTTGCAGGCACGCACGCCTTATAACGCTCTTGACGAAAAGAAGAGAGCGCCAATGATTCCTCCCCCTTACGTCGGAGACTTTCTTTCATGCGGAGAACTATACTTAGGAATTGTCTCCCAGAGAGTTCTTGACCTTTTTTTTGTTGGCTGTGTTATTTAAACAAACAATACCTGTAACATCTTCAAGTTTAAATTTCAGAATATGAATCTGCTTGATAGTATCTTCCAAAGTTGCCAGAAAATATTCTTTTTCCTTTGCCAGCGTTTCTTTCAGCTCATCCAGAATCTTCCTATTTTCGGCTTCTTTAATAACCAAGTGCTCATTATCCTGGTCGGTTTTAACCAGGATTCTTAACATTTCCCTAACATTCAAAAAAGTCCCAAAATCCTTAATTTCGCTCATACATTCCCGTAAAATAAGTATCATTAACCCTACATCGTACTGTAGCTTCATGTAGTTCAATTCCTCCTCTGACCTAAAACCTTCAGTTATTTTTTCTCCAAATCTCTCATCCAGATTTTTGTAAACTATATTTTTCTGCACTGGAAAAATACCATGTAGTCTATATATTCCCCTCAGGATCAATAGTTCTTCTATGGATTTGTAGAGTAAGGAACAGACACTTTTGCTTAAAAATATGGTCAGACAACCATCAACATTGTTTAAAAATAAAACTTTTGGTTTTATGTTCTGTTTCTTGGGGGGTTCGTGTTTCGGGATTTTGCCTGGAGCAACATGGGTCATTAGGTCTTTGTTCATTTTGAGAATTTAAGGATTTTTTAGCTTTTAATTCAAGGTTATTTTTCGTATTTTTCTATTTCATAAATGTCCAAGACAAGAAAGGTGACAGTGTCAAATTTTCTTTGTATGACATTGACACTTAACCTCATAAGGGTCATAGAACTGTTGATATGCAGGGAGTCTTGTGATTAGGAATTTACACAGCTTCCTTTTTTGTGAAATAATTCATCAAAGATTAAAAAAAAAGTATATTTAAGTTTTTGATTATTTTAGTACAAAGAAAATAACATTATTGACTTGGTGAATTGGTGTGGAGCTTGTTTGAGTGAATTATCAAAGAACCTGATAAATAATTACGATCAGCTTCAGAGTAAAGACCAAGAAGTGTAAGTACAAAATATGATTATTTTTAAAACAATATTGTAATTAATGCTAATATAATTTAGAGCACTGGATAAGCAGGTTTGTTAGGGTAGGTATTTACTGCCATTTTAGATTTAACCAGAGCTTTTGATTTTATTTTTAATACAATAACTATCAAAACCTTTGGATAAATCAAGTAAGATTGTATGCAATTCAGTTTATTATTATGCAATTGTATTGTAGTATAACTATATCTAAATACAGGTAGACAAATGCTCTCAAAGACTTTTGGCAAATCTAGTAAGATTGCAGGTAATGCAGTTTTTTTTAATGATTATTTTCTATACTTAGTTCTATATTAAGAGACACGAATGTCCGTCTTCAAGAAAGTCCACAACATGCCACAAACGAATTAACCAACGCAAATAAAAAATTGCTTGAAAGTTCCAACAGCCACTACGAAATTCAGAGTTATGAACAGAAAATCATTGAGTTGCAGAAAAGTGTATCACTATTAAACAGTAGAGTTGATGAAACTAAGAGTGATTACGAAAATGAATTGAAAACTTATCAAGATAGAGTAAGGCAGTATGAGGATTTGGCTAAAGAGGTAACCACACTAGTTACATCGGCACTTAGTGCTACTAAGAGTGCCGATGTATTGAAATCTTCGCCGAAAAGTCAATATCTTTGACCACGTTTTTTTTCACATTTCTCGACGTTTTAGACCATTCTGAGTGGAAATCAGTAAAAAAATTGTTTGCGTCCGTCTGTCTGTCTGTCTCTCTGGGTGTAAACTCTCTAACTGCATTTTTACATGAGATATCGACTTGCGGTTTTTTGCATATTGTTTCTTATCGTATTCCGAAGAGCTGATTAGATTTTGGGGGTAAACGATTGGGGGGAAGGGGGTAAAAATAGGGTAAAACTCCTATTTTTAGCGTTTTTTGTTTATAATTAAGGCAATTATTATTGTATTTGGTTAATTTAGCACTTATATAAAAGATAATTTTAAATTGGTCAAAAAATGTTATAAACAACGTTTTCCTAAAACGCATTGTTTTCGAGATATTGGCGTTTAAAGCAGTAAAAGGTTTTTTTAGCATATCTCACATATTTATAACCCGATTTCAAAAAATTATATTTTAAATAAAAGCTCTTTTTAAGCCCTATAAAAAATTTTATATACAGTTTTTTGCTAGAATATAATGTTTTAAAGATACAGAATTTAAAATCAAACAAAACACCTAGTTTGAAATTTGCAAACTAGATGGCTCTAGTGTCCAATAGTGCCGATGTTTTGACAGTGTGCTTGCAACGTTTCATCTAGTTTTTCATAAATTCCCAGAATCCTACAAAATCGATTAAGAATATCGTCTAAAAAGTGTTAGATCTGTAAGAAACTTTAAATAAACATCTTTTAAATATTTTAGATGAAAGATAAAAACAGAATAATAGAAGAAAACACAATTTTGCTCAAAAATATTTGCACGGAAAACTATTCTTTGCACAGTGAGTTGGCTGGTTTGCAAAAAAAAATCAGACAAACCGGTGCAGGAGACACGAGGTCGGTCAAAGAGGATGATGGAATTTTGTTTCAAGTTAACCAGGTAAAATAAAGGATTAAGTTGAAAAATTAAGTTGAAAAATCTTTATCAATATTAGGGCATGTGCAAAAATTCGTTACTCCAGTTTATAATAGAGGGTAGGTAGGTAGTTTACATACTACACAAACCACTTAAACTACCCACCTACCCTAACAAACCTACCTATCTAGTGCTCTAGTTTATAAGGTTCCAGATATATTAAATAAAAACGATTTTTCAGACGTATCCTTGGAAGGACCGTAGCAAGGGACACTAGATCTGGGTCTTAAGTTAGCAAGACGTATTGCTAACTTAAGAACTAGATCTAGTGTCCCTAACCGTAGCTCCATTAGGGCTTATTCTATCTAATTTGGACCCCATCAGCATCACATAATTTTATTCTATTACATCGGCACTTAGTGCTACTAAGAGTGCCAATGTATTGAAATCTTCGCCAAAAAGTCAAAATCTTTGACCACGTTTTTCTCACATTTCTTGACGTTTTAGACCATAGATAGTCGAAATCAGTAAATTTTGCGTCCGTCTGTCTGTCTGTCTGGATGTAAACTCTCTAACACCTAGTTTGAAATTTGCAAACTAGTGCCGATGTTTTGACAGGGTGCTTGCAACGTTTCATCTAGTTCCTATTTTGTTTTAACTCTTTCTGATAGTTTTTTGACAAATTTTTATATTTTTGTCTTATTTTTGGACTGTAGTAAAGTTTTTGGTGCTGTTTCATTAAAACTGAAAAAGTTGCGAATTACAAAAAATAAATATTCATTTTTATAATTGCAGTTAAAAAAAGAAAAGCAACACTATCTCGAAGAGGTAGACCAACTAAAAGAATCAAACAAAAAACTACTAGAAAGACAACAAAAATACTGCCTCGAAATTGAAAAACAAATTATTGATATGGAGCGACTGAAAACTGAAAATTTTAAGCTGAAACAAACTGCTGAAAGAAATAACCAAACTATTACAAGTAATGGATGGTTTGCCCAATAAACTAACTAATAATTTGCATACACAATGCTGCCCTTCTTAGTTAAAATGTCCTAACTAACATTTTTATTTTCCCTAAATTTTTCGAATAAATGGCCAAATTCCCTGACTTCCAGGTTTCAATTACCATTTCCCCGACTTTTCCTCGACTTTCCTGATTTCCTCGACTGATGGGAACCCTGGAGAATAGATAAATATGGCATAGAATAACCGGTATAGGCAGATGAGCCTAAAATGAAAAAAATGTTAGTTAGGACGTTTTAGCTAAGGAGGGCAGAATGGATCTTAGGTCTGAGTTCTGATGATGAACTAAGAATTTGGCACGTTTTAACACGTTTCATTTGATTTGTCAAATTCTTATTATTTTAGTGTTCTTAACAGCAACATGAACGTTGACATATTTTCTCTTCTTTGAAATTAAGGTTTTTTTAGCGGATTCATTACGGTTTCTATTGTCTTAATTTTGATCATTTTCAGTTTATTTTTGATGAAAATTGTTGTTTTAGCACTACAAAATGAACGAAAAAGATATCTGGAAGAGAAAACCTCGCTGAAGACAATTTTCAACCACATGAAGGGTGAACTAAGTAGAATTCAAAAATTGGAAGGAGCTGTTGTCAATATTAGCAAGGAAGCTAACAAACTTGCAGTAATTTAACATTTTATTTGCTACTACACAATATATTTTTTTGCATCGGCACTTGGTGCTACTAAGAGTGCCGATGTGTTGAAATCTTCGCCGAAAAGTCAAAATCTTTGACCACGTTTTTTTCACATTTCTCGACGTTTTAGACCATTCTGAGTCGAAATCAGTAAAATTGTTTGCGTCCGTCTGTCTGTCTGTCTGTCTGGGTGTAAACTCTCTAACTCCATTTCTACATGAGATATCGACTTGCGGTTTTTTGCATATTGTTTCTTATCGTATTCCGAAGAGCTGATTAGATTTTGGGGGTAAACGATTGGGGATAAGGGGGTAAAAATAGGGTAAAACTCCTATTTTTAGCGTTTTTTGTTTATAATTAAGGCAATTATTATTGTATTTGGTTAATTTAGAACTTATATAAAAGATAATTTTAAATTGGTCAAAAAATGTTATAAAAAACGTTTTCCTAAAACGCATTGTTCTCGAGATATTGGCGTTTAAAGCAGTAAAAGGTTTTTTTAGCATATCTCACATATTTATAACCCGATTTCAAATAATTGTATTTTAAATAAAAGCTCTTTTTAAGCCCTATAAAAAATGTTATATACATTTTTTTGCTAGAAAATAATGTTTTAAAGATACAGAATTTAAAATCAAACAAAACACCTAGTTTGAAATTTGCAAACTAGATGGCTCTCGTGTACAATAGTGCCGATGTTTTGACAGGGTGCTTGCAACGTTTTATCTAGTTAATTTTGTAAAATTACCGCTCGAAATGCCGGTTCGTGAAAGTAAGGGACTGTGCACAAATTACGTAAGACATTTTTTAAGGATTTTTGACCCTCGCCTCTTCCTGTAACGTTTCGTATGATTGCTGATTGCTGCTGGGGGGGGTATTATGTATACTTTAACATTTATACATTTTACTTTCACCTTTGGGAACGTTCAAGTATTACTTCCAAACGCAAATTTTGATCATTTTGGACCCCCCCCCCCCCGTAACGCAATTTTCCTATACCATTAACATGGGCTTAACACTCCATTATTTTTACTTTAGTTAATAGCAGATTATAACAAACAAATTGGGGACAAACTAAAAGAGGAGGTGGTGGAAAAAGACCATAAAATCATAGAACTCCGCTCGAACGTGGAAAAACTCAATAACATTCAAATAGAAAATACGAAAGAAAAACTGTCACTGTGTCAAGAATTGTCAGAAATTGCGAATTTAAAGGATCAGTTAAATGAGGTCCTTTCCACGGAAATACAGAGAAATAAGGAAATGGATGAAAACCAGAAGATGATGGAAAATTCTACATTAAACCAAGTAAGAAGGAAAACCCCTAAAATTTCCTGAAAATGTTGCCTTTAGCAAAAAAAATCGTTTTCTTAAAAACGGTGCTTTAGATATTTTGTTTGTATTTTTTGTCATAAAAAAACTGTGACTGGCAAAAATGCCGATTAGGAATAAAAAATACCGAATAAGAAAATATTGACGAATGGAAAAACTTTGGGGGGTCGTCACACCCCCAATACCCCCCTTATGTCCGGCCCTGTTTGTTATATAAAAAATAAAAGCGATAAAATTCTTGAAATAGTACTTTAAAACCAAGTAAAAAACAAACTTTAAAATTTCAAAAATGGAAAGAAAGTTGTATCAGTGGTTTCTTGTACAGCAAGACAGGAATTAATACAATTTTTAAAATTAAAATTTTATATTTCATCAAACAATTTATAGAATAAAAAAATAAATTTAATTAACCTTATTTTCTTGTCATACATGAATTATATTATATTTTCATCCCCACTAACATAAACAGTCGCGTTATTTTGAACAGCCCCGTTTTTTTTTGTGTTCACATTATCGAGTTTGTACTGTATATAAAATACCATTAATTCTTATTTTTTAGTTCAGAATGTTAATGGAAAAACAAAAGAACGAAAGAAAAACTGTAAAAGATTTGTTTAGAAAATTACGGGATGCTGTTTCAGAAAGAGACAATCTGTTGAAGAATGAATCAAAATATATCACAGAGGTACGTTCCTAACTTAGGAATCCTAAGTTACTGAAAAAGAATGAATAATAAAATTGGATATGAAGTTTTTTCTCAAATATTTTAAAAATAAGACTAAATGTTTCTTGTTGGTAAATATATTTAAATAAAAAATTTAATGCCTCCAGCTTAAGAACAGAATAAAAAAATAGAAAAAAAAGTCTAGAAAAGAATAAAAAAAATGTGTGGATCTCTTTAAAGGCCAATTTTCAACCTATGTTTTCTAGATTTTTTGTTTTCTATTTTTTTGAAGAGCATGTTTTCTTCTTTATTATATGTAGGTATATATAATTTTGAAGTCTATTTTTGAGTGTTTAATTGTAGTTAAAAGGCATAAAATTAGAACTTGATGAAAAAAGTCATAAATTAGAAACTGTAACGTCGGAATCTATCGAAAAGGATTTGAAGATCAAAGAATTGGTGAATTCTTTAAAAACCAATCAATCTCTTCTGAAGAAAATGGAAGAAAATATGAAAACTAAACTGTGTTCGTGTCAAGAAAGGATCAGAACTTTGGAACAGCAAACAGCTAAAGTACCAGTTAATTTTTATTTGGGTAAAAAGATTGCATCTTAATTATATTTTTTTAGCTCACTGAAGAAAAAATGGAATTAGTAAAGAGCATAGAATATCTTCAAAATAATTCTCAAAAATTGCATTATGATTTGAACAATGTTAGAGAATCAGAAAAGGTACATAATATTTATATTATATATGTAGAATTTCTGCGGATAATATATATATATATTTTTCTCAAAACTCCGTTTTTTTTTAATTTAGATTTCTGTTGATTCTTTCAATAAAATCAATGTAGAAAGAGCGGTTTTGGAAAAACGAATAGAGCAGATTGAGAAGGAAAAGGAACAGATGAACCAAGAGAAATTTAAAAATATCAAGGAAATCGAATATTTAAGTAATCTTTGTGAAAAAATTCTTTCAGGTATGAAATGTCACTTAGGGAGTAAGTAAGTAACGCAATATGTACCAAAATTCATACACTTCATACCTCAGTTCTCGCGTTATTAAAGGCTGCAGAGATTTTATATTTTGGCTACCCCGCCTAACACACCCCCTATTTGGGGGGGTAGCTAAAACAAAAAATCTCTACAGCCTTTAATAGCGCGACAAACGGGGTATGAAGTGTATGAATTTTGGTACAATTTGCGTTACGTAATACTTGAAGGTTCCCTTAAAAGTCACACTAGTATAAAACTTTTAATTTTTTCTACAAACGTGAAACATCCTCTATCCTTTTAGATTTCGAGTTAAGTATTAAAACTTCCAACGAAAAAGAAGAAAGCCTAAAATATGAAATAGAAACATCGAGAACCATCATTATGAAAAGTAACGAAGAAATAGATAAACTTCTAAAGGTGCCTAACTTTAAATAAATTTAATAAAGTCTTAAGACTTTAAACTAATTTTAAATAAAAAATATATCTGGTATTTCCCTAAGCCAAATTAGTAAAAGGCAGTTTTGGGAGTGTGAGACGCCGATTTAAATAATATTAAGTTAATTATAAAAATTACTAACCCATCTTTTGTCCTATTTTCTAGGATATCGGCCTATACCAATCAGAAAACGAAAAATTAAAAGACGAGCTGATAAATCTGAAGATGAGCAAAAACGAATTTTTCCAAAATTGTTCGGTCGATTCGAGAGTACAGGATTTGCAAATTCAGCTGGATTGCAAGAACGAGCAAAATCGCTTTTTGCACGAGAAATACCACTTATTAATTCGACAGAAAGAGGAAGCGTTAAACTGTGTCAGAAATCATGTGGATTACGTCTTGAAGTAATTCATATTTTTTGAAAAAATCGATCAGATTTCTGCAACAAATTGAATTGAAAAAAAAAAGAAATTTAAACATTTATTTTTTGAAATAATACCTATATTACGCACCGAATACGCGAATCTAGTTTTTAGTGCACGAGAGTGCGTTTTTTTACGAGGTACAGCCGAGTAAAAAAAGCACTCATTATCTTAAAATTAGTTGTCAATTTGAGGTTATGTGTTTGACTTTTACTAATTTTCTGACAGCAGGTACGTAAAGTCAGCTGATTGTCACTTCCCATCCGTTGTCATAGGCAACGGGTGGGAAATACGCACTAACTACTAACTAGGTCGTAAGAATAGTTATTTATGGTACTAGTGGGCAATATCGATTTACTCATGAGTGCCATACAAGGTTTTATCCAATAAATAGCTTAGGAATTCAAATTTTTATTAAAAATTTTAATGACATTTACAAGAAAATAATTTGACAAGTGAAAGTTGAGTGGGTAAAATAAATAATTATCCACTCAATAAAGTAAAAGCCACGCGGGGGTTATTATTGAGTTTATCTATTTAAAATAAAGCTGGTAATTATTATCTGTATGTATTGGATAAAAAAGTTTTTGGTAGTACCTAGGTAGATAGTACCTAGGTACTACCTTGGTATACCTAGGTAACATCAGTGCAGAATATGAGTAAAAAAACTGGATTCAGACAGCTACGATTAGGGGTTTACTAGTAATATTTTTATTGGACATTGTTCTTTTGATAATTTGTGACATTTAGAATAAATTGACTGTCATTTTACGCCTTACAAATAATTATAATAAAATGTTTTTAAAAATTAATTAATTTCTAAATGAAAATAAAATTTTACGTTACCTGAGCTGGTGATACCTAAAATTATACCTTTAAATAAAATTATGGACCAGTATTATTTTAACTTGCTCAAAAAACATCTCCCACATAGTTTATTATGAAACTTTTATTGAGCACTGCGTTTTATTGTGTCATTTTAACTAATTATTTATAGATTGTATCCTTTTTTAGGACCTTTTTTTACCATTACCTTTACCTTTTTTCTACCATTTTCTTCTTGATTTTCAAAAATATTATGTTTTAATGTAAAAACAGTATTTTGTTTTAAATAGTCACTTTTTTAACAATCTTTTTTATAATTTTAGAGAGCAAGAAGAGTACAAAAAATCAATGGAAAAAGAAATAATTCTCCTTAACATCCAGCTTCAAGAATTAAACACAACTTTAGAAAACGAGCGATACGCCTATATTTTGTTATCGGACAATCACAAAAAAATTACGGCCAAGTTTTTGCATAAACTCGGCCACAGTGCGGAAAATGGCGACCAGGGTTTCGAAATGGATCAAATTCAATGCGAAATTTTGGAAAATGCAAGAAAGGAAAATGTAATTTTTTTTACTTGGATAAGTTTCTAGAAAATTAGCCTGGCAAAAATTAAAAAGCGTTATGGCATTATACAGTGCGTGTAAAAAGATCGCCACCCTTTAATTTTTGAACATGTTCAAACCTGTTAACAGGCTAAGATATTAACCTAAAATTTGGAACAAATAAATAACGTAACACAAAATTTTTCGGTACCTATATATTTCATATTTTTAGGGGCACAATGAACTGTTCTAAACTGTCCCTAGTATTTTTAGAGCATAAAAATATTAATTGACAAATACAACACCACGAAAGAGATATTAATTGAGAAAACATAACAAAAAAAACTATTATAGTTTTTGGACCTTTTTTAAGTAAAGAAATAAAAAAAAAAGATTTTAAGTACTTACCAACATAAATTTATAAAATCTACAAAATCCCCCAACCGTGAGTTTGACAATATTTCGCACGCTATCGCAGAAACAGTTATTTACAAAGATGGTAATAAAAAACATATTTTTAGGAGCAATTAAAGCAACAGATAAAGAACTTACTAGATCAACTAAAAAGTGAAAAAGATCTGCTAGGAAACCTTTTGAATGAAAAGGAAAAAGTCCAAAAACAATATGGTAGTATTATAGAAAAATATAATGCCTTAGAAAAAGAGGTATAGAAGATTTACTTTATTTCTGTCTATCTGTTGGTCTGTCTGTCCACCCTATTGAAAATGACGGGTCTGCGCGGGTATAAATGTTGCATAGACCGGACTTTTTCAGCAGGGCATAATAACGCTTTAATAAACTTAGGGGTCAAAGGGGGATATAATCTAAAAAAAAATTAAAAAAACAAAGAATCAAAAAATCATTTTTTTTACAATGTTACTGTAGGAGAAAGTATTTTTTTTTGTTAGCATCAGTATTTTTTAACCAAGTCGGTTTTCAACAAAGACATAAACATCTAAATTATTTACTTAATCTAAAATTTAATACAATTTAGCTAGAAGAAAGCTCTGAAAAGTTATCCAAAGCAAATGTTCAACATTTAAATGATCAAGAACATCTCAAAACAGCAGAGGTAAGAATTTTATTTTTTGCACTAAAAAAAGCAGTGGCCTAGAGTTTGTACCTATAAAGTGCCTTTTACTATATCACTGGTTAAAGTGTAACAAAATATAATCAACTTAAAAAAAGATTTTTTTCTGAAAAAATAAATTAATTAATGCTAGAATAAGAAATCCAAGAAAATCTCATTTTACCAAATGTGGAACATACTTTAATTAAACTTCAAGATTTTTCAAGGTTTTCTTAATATAAATTTCGAAAAAATCTTAAGGGATTGCCTCCTAGAAGTAATTCAATTGTACACAATTTTTTTAGCGATTTATCCGTTGTTAGAATCATGTTTCATAAAAAAAAAATACTTTTTTATCAAACTTCGAAACTAAACAAGATATATCGATAGGGCATTTTAACCTTAATTTTCGGATTCAGCACGGTAAAATTAGTAAAAAAACCAAATTTCATCGAATTCTGATAAAAACTGTAAAAGTTATCCAAAGCAAACAATTTAAATAATATCGACTTATTGAATGAAGACGTTTGAAGTCTAGACGGTGGGCGTAGTACTATAATAGTAATAATTCCATTTATAGTAAAAATTTTATGAATTTCATTGTTTATTTCATTCATAATAATTATAATTTATGAATCACATGGATATTGATGGACTTTTGTAACATAAACATGCTGAAATTTAATAGCTGAATCCAAATAATTAATCTAATTTGTCTCACCTGCTGAAATTAACGTTATTACGGATTTAAATAAATAATAATTACATTTTTTTAACGAATTTCTTTGTTGTCAAACTTGTGGTGCCATCTAACGGACACTAGAAATAAAACAAGATTGGCGGTAAACCAGTCTAACAATTTTACAGATTCGTATAAAACAGTTAAAACAAGATCTAGATGAAAGTAATGAACTTCTCCAACATTTAAAAGAAGAATTATCAAAATCCCAGCAAAATATAGCGGCCCTAGAATTTCAGAAGTACGTTAATTTTCTATAAAACGAATGCTTGATCGTATGCAACTTATAATACACATACGTGTATTCTAAGTTGCCTGCTCTCAAATAAGATACAAATTACAAAATAAAAACAGAAAATCATGTTTTTACATAAAAAAAAATGTTATTTTAGATGCGAATTAACACTTAGAATTCACGAAATTCAAGGCAAACTCGAAACAGAGATGAATTTATGCGAAAAAACACGAAATACCAACCAGCACATTCTAGCGGTGCTCTTGCGAATGAAAGAAGAGGGTAAAGTAGATCTCGCCAGAATCAGCAGCGACTTCTTGGATGTAAACAAAGATTCTAACCTAGAAGGGTATTCAAGTTAGAACTCCTAACTTAGAAGCAAATAAACCGGTGAAATAGTTTAGTATTAGAATTAGAGGAGAAAAAGCATCTGTGCAAAAATGGTGAGTTTTTTTCGTAAAGGATACAGCATTTGTAAAAAGTGTCTTTTTTAGTATAAAAAATGATGCAAATAACAATAAAATAAATAAACAGCACTAAAATAAGCGGTTTTAATCTATATTTTATAATTCATTGACTTAATTAAATAAAATCGTAACTATTTAAATGTAAAATTTAAAATATTACATAGTATAGGGGAAGTCAGGGTTAACTGGGCACAGGGTTATTTCCTCCAAACGCCGAGAAAAATAAGCAACGAAAAAAATTATTTTTGGTATGCAGATGTATTTTTATATTATCTTTGACAAGTTCGTATTTCAGCAAAATCGGTTGGGAGAAAGAGGAGTAAAAGGGGGGTTAAAAGTTAAAAAAAAGTAAAAAATTAAAAATTTATTATTTTTTTTTCGATTTTATTGAATTTTTGGATTTAAAATGTGATAAAACGAAAAAAAAAAATGAAAAAGTGGTTATTTAAAAAATTAGTACAGTCAAAAGGTAATCTTGCAATGAAATGCATACTCTCTGTTTTTTGTAATCAAAAGGGGTTCCCTTTGAAAGCTCAAATCCAAATTTGCATTTTTTTTTTGGTGTTTCGAAAACAACTGGAAATCTAATAATTTTTTGAATATGATTTCATCGACTTTAACGCTCTGTAACTTTTTTTCTGATTGTTTAAACAAAAAAAGTTATTGACATAAATTGTAGAGAATTCAATAACGAACAAATATCATGTTCACTTTTGTTGAGCTACAAATAGAAGCTGAGATATGAACCAAAAGCAAACCTCTTTTGATTAAAAAAACCGGAGAGTGTGCCTTTCATTGCTAGGTGAAGCTCTTTCGTTCAAGTATTACGCAACATAAATTTTGATAATTTTTGACCCCCCCCTGTAACGCTATTTTCCTATACTATTAAACTGGGCGTAACACTCCAAAATGAACCCCAACCCCCCCCCCTAGGAGCGTTACGTAATACTTGAACGTTCCCTTAACACGACTGTTCGACTGGGCTAAATGGGCGATTGATTGTATAGCCGATTTTTTGTGGAGCAGCGGTTACTAACCAAGTTAGGGGAATATGTATTTCTATCTTTTTTTAACTCATCAATTAAACAGAGAAAGAGATACGTACAGGTTAACCGGCGTTACCACAAAAAAATGGCTTATGTGAATTTTATAATTTTGGAACAGAACGTCCGATTAAAAAAAATCTTTCACCCAAGTAAAATTGTTGATATCTTGGCTTTCACTATATGAATTTTTAAGGTGGACCTAATTTCTCCCACCCAACTTTCGGAATATGAACAAATTTTAGAAGAAATCAACAGAGAATTCGAAAAAGTAGAAGAACTAAAAAAATCTGTTCAAAAAGAAACAGACAAAATCGTAGTAACCCGTCTTGCAAAATCTAAAATAAGTCAAAACCTTTGTATAGTTCATGTAAACATTTTTGACGATATAAATAGTCTATTAATGTTGCATAATGATTTAAAAATATGTAACTATAAACAAAATAAAAAATTTTACGTGATTAAAATATATTTTTCTAAATGTTTTTTTGAAAAAATCATTGTTTTTAATTCTTTGTTGTATATAACAATATCAAATGGTAAATTCTCGATAAGCAAAACAATAAAAATAACAGATAAAATACCTATAGTATATTTGCAATTCGAAGAAAATATTTTTGATTGCGTTTTGGATACATATATCTTGTTACCAAGTGACGATAATATTTTAAAAGTTAAGCTAAAAACAATAGTTTTAGATATATCGTATCATTTTCATACATTCAGAGAAAAACACAAAACTGATAATTTTGACAGAAACATTTTACAAATAAACTCTCTTTATAACAAAACATTTGACACTTCAATACTAAGAGCACCTCTAATTTTGGAATATGAGCTTAAATTTGACACTACAATTCAAGAATTTCAAAAATCTTTTTTAAATCATTGTTTTTTTAAATTTGAGCTAGAGGCTTTTGGTGAGTCGAGCCAAAAAAAAGGGGCTAATGAGCCTTTTATGTTACCATTTTCGACAGGGTATAATAAAAATATGATTATATATAATCTGGAAAGTAGGGTTATGAAGATTAAGTGTAATTTTGAAGATATGGAAAGGTTGAAGAGATATTTTTTAAAGGAGATCATTAACAGGGAACAAAGTATTCTTCCAGATGTGACGGTAAGTTATCTTTTTTTTTACTTTCGAGCAACCTCGCAGAGAAGAAGTTATTGTTTTACCGATTTTTCGATGTCCGTCTGTCCGTCCATTTAGAGGCCTACTGTAACAGGTCATACCTCGGTCCATACCCTGAACAAAGCCAAACTTTAAACTCAAGGTTTTTAGGAAATAACTCAAAACTTACTCAAAAATGTCCAAACGATTTTGCTCAAATTTTGTACTATGATGGTAAATTACAAACATAACATAACACATTGCTAGATTTGATCACAAACGTATTTTTTTTGTCAAAAATACAAATTTATTAATATTTTAATCAAATAAAAAGTAGTGTATGGTACCTGGACGAAAACTGTTTTTAGGGCGATTACATTTACCAACCCAATTTTTTTAACAATTTATTTTTTCCAAAACATTTCTTTTTGCAAAAATACTTTTCCAATATTACATTTTTTCCTGTAATTACGTAAACCACAAATATTCTTTTTTGATTATTTTTATTTTTACAGATTCCAAAATCTCCGTTTTCTGAAGAAATTATAAATGAAGATGTAGTAAAATGTTATAAAAATTTAAGAGCACAATCTGCAAATTTTCCAAGTTAAAATTTATACTAAAATTTTAATGATATTTGTTTCAGTGTACAAAATAAACACGTATAACATTATTTATTTTATTGTAATTTGTAAAAATAATCATGATTTTTGTAACTACATTTATACATATTTTTCTACCAGAAAATTTCCAATAAAAGTCTTAAAATTGACCTGGAAAAGTATTTTATTCGATTTTCCATTAAAACACTTCTTGAAATAATTTTATAGCATTTGAATCCTTAGAAGTAATTTAATGAAACCCTTTTTATTCAGTTACATAAAATAATTACTTATTCTAATGACCTTAATTTTATTGGATTAAATGCAATCATTCTTGGGTCAAGCTCAAGTTTTTATTTATTTATTATAAGAAGAGAATACCTAAAACTTTTCACTAGGCCCCGCATTACAGACCTCCACTTAACAAATGTTTAGTTTACAAAGATTGCCAAAGAAGTTTATCTTGAAAGCTAAAGGTAGGCACTTTACAAAAAAGTAATCAGTAAAATCATAGCTCAGTATTTAAATTAACCTAAAACATTTCTGCCGTGCTTAGCTGAAAGGCCCTATCCACATAGGTTTAACATATACAGATAGGACCTTTCAGCTTAGCAAGGCAGATTTAATAACATTGTTTTCATTTTTTAACGTTTATATGCAAAAAAATATTTCTCTCGGTTCATTTGTCGGCCTGTCTATCTATTTGGGAAAAATTTGTGACCGCGATTACTCAAGAACGCTTTAAGCTAAAGAATTCAACTTAGGAAGCTTCACTACCCAAAGTTCCCCAAGTAACCCAGTACCTATATAGCTACTGTGTTACTTGGGTCTTGGATATGATTTATTGGTAAAAATCGGAATAGGGTAAGAGGGTTCAAGGGATAACTTAAGAACGCTTTGAGCTAAACACTTTTAATTTAAAAGCTTTCTTATCCAAAGTTCTCGGAAGGGATTTAAATATTATGTCTATACTTATAGGTAATTATCTTACATAGGGGAATCTTAAAAAAATGTCTATAAATTTATAAAAGTAAAATATAATAAAGAACTAGATGAAACGTTGCAAGCACCCTGTTAAAACATCGGCACTATTGTACACTAGAGCCATCTAGTTTGCAAATTTCAAACTAGGTGTTTTGTTTGATTTTAAATTCTGTATCTTTAAAACGTTATATTCTAGCAAAAAACTTTATATAACATTTTTTATAGGGCTTAAAAAGAGCTTTTATTTTAAATATAATTTTTTGAAATCGGGTTATAAATATGTGAGATATGCTAAAAAAACCTTTTACTGCTTTAAACGCCAATATCTCGAAAACAATGCGTTTTAGGAAACCGTTGTTTATAACATTTTTTGACCAATTTAAAATTATCTTTTATATTAGAGCTAAATTAACCAAATACAATAACAATTGCCTTAATTATAAACAAAAAACGCTAAAAATAGGAGTTTTACCCTATTTTTACCTCCTTACCCCCAATCGTTTACCCCCAAAATCTAATCAGCTCTTCGGAATACAATAAGAAACAATATGCGAAAAATCGCGTCGATATCTCATGTAGAAATGGAGTGATAGTTTACACCCAGACAGACAGACACACAGACGGACGCAAATTTTTTTTACTGATTTCGACTCAGAATGGTCTAAAACGTCGAGAAATGTGAAAAAAACGTGGTCAAAGATTTTGACTTTTTTGACTAATTGCCGATGTAAACAATAAAATATCTTGCCGAGGTTTAATTTCTAGGAACACAAAAACATGACGTCCGTGCGAAAAATGTACTTCGTGGCTAGTAAATACATAAAGTCTTATCCTGTATGACCAAAATGAGTGCAATATAACAGTAGGTACGGTTGGTAGTAAGCAATAATAACACCGTGTGTGTCGTCTATGCATGGCTGGCTCAAACCGTCATACCGGCCGGCCGCAACTTTTAAAACTAGAGCCAGTCTCACTTCAAACTTGCCACCGGCTTTTTCCTGGCGCGCGCGGTCTCGTTTTCAAAAATAGACCTCGCGAAAATTTGGAAAATTGGCCCATAACTGCTAAAAATATTGTGTTCCATGTGTGCTACTAGTGCTACTATTTTTGACTGTTTTTGTGCCTTATTTTGTACTTGATTATGGATAAACTAGGATTTACTGTTTTTGTCACGTGTTTTTCTTGTGGTAAGTTAAATTACTTTATTATTACTTTCCCCGAGGAAAGTCTTGCATTAGCAAAAAAAAATTGTTTAAAAGTTTCGCGACGTTTTACATTAAAGATCATTTCCGTTAAAAAAATGTTTGTTGGCCTCTGTCTGTCGATCTGTCTGTCCGGGAAATTTGTGACCACGATAACTCGAGAACCCTTGGACCTAAAGACTTTAAATTTGAAAGGTTCCTTGTCCAAAGTTCTTGGATGGGATAGTTTTCAGTAAAAATTGAGATGGTTTTTGAAACGAGGGAGGGGGAGTCAGTAGTTTGTCACAAGGCAGAGGGGGTCAAAAATTACCAAAAAAAAGCATGACATACTTTATGAATGTACCTTGTTTGAAATTAACTTATATTTTCGTGATAATGAAAGAGGGGTAACTTGGGGTAAATTAATAAAAGCTTTTAACAACTTTTCTTCACAAACAAGAAAATTATTTTATTATAAATATTATTCTACGTAGAAGCTCCCTTTAATTTATTCTTCGTTATTTTCCCATGTCATAATATAACATTTATAATTTTATGTTTCTTAGGTAAACTACTATCATGAAAAACCCGGTTTGATTTTATAATTAATTTGTGGCATTTCACGTGAAAACGGACTAAAAATTGAAAAATATATCCAGAATAAGAACCAATGAAAACATCCAATTTTCATCTTATTAGCCATTGATTTATTGCGATAACTATTTCAGCAATAAATAAATTTTATCCAATACATACAGATAATGAGACAATTACCAGCTTTATTTTAAATAGATAAACTCAATAATAACCCCCGCGTGGCTTTTACTTTATTGAGTGGATAATTATTTGTTTTACCCACTCAACTGTCACTTGTCAAATTATTTTCTTGTAAATGTCATTAAAATTTTTGATAAAAATATGAATTCCAAAGCTATTTATTGGATAAAACCTTGTAAGGCATTCATGGGTAAACCGATATTGTCCTCTCGAAAATTAACCTGCTTGGCTGACGCCTCGGTTAATTTTCTCATGGGCAATATCTTAATTTACCCACTAGTACCATAAATAACTATTGTTGGATTAAGATATTATATTTATATGAATAGGTTCCTTTTCACGTGTAATTTCACATTCTGAGCCCATATTTATAATGATTTTAGATTTTAATAGAACTCTTGACATTGAAGTTTAAAAATATTTTAATAAATTGAGATTGAGTAAGATTCAAAAATAAACGTACCATATTATTCAAAATATTGTTAAACTTTTCAACAGATTTTTGAAATTTATCATCGATAAATATATTTCCAATCAATTGGGCTCTCGGCGGGCCTGCCTATGTACCATACGTGAAAAAAATATTTTAAGAATATTTTTCATGTATTAAATTGTAGAATGACTATGAATATTTCTTTGTACTGTACTCCATTTAATCTTCCGGTCAAGAAAGAAAAATATGGAATACAATAATTGTATTAATTTGAAATTTTTCAAGCAGAACTTAATAAATAGTATTATTAAATTAAAACTTATAGAAAGTTTTTTTTGTAACTTCCTAGTTGTTTTTTTATAAAAAATATGTAGCTACATAGTGAGTAAGTGGGAGCAATAGTTATTTATGGTACTAATGGGTAAAGTAAGATATTGCCCATGAGAAAATTAATTTTCGAGAGGGCAATATCGGTTTACCCATGAGTGCCATACAAGGTTTTATCCCATAAATAGCTTAGGAATTCATATTTTTATTAAAAATTTTAATGACATTTACAAGAAAATAATTTGACAAGTGACAGTTGAGTGGGTAAAACAAATAATTATCCACTCAATAAAGTAAAAGCCACGCGGGGGTTATTATTGAGTTTATCTATTTAAAATAAAGCTGGTTTGACCGTTGATGATGCTTTTTTGATGTTACATAGTTTACATAAAAATTGAATTTAATATAAAATAAATACGAGCTAAAGCTAAAGATTTAATTATATGAAATTTTGGTGCTAGAAAAGCTTGTAGCAAATAAAATTAACCAATCAAACTCATAATATTACTTTCAAGGTATTTTATTTGTCAAGTTTATCTTGATAAAATTTTGCATTAGTCTAATAGCTGGTGCGCATTTTTATTTCATTATTTCTCCCGGCTGAATTTAAATATGTCTTTAAAAAGTACACTCAAATTAAGCTATTTTCGAATCGCCAGATTCTGGTTCCGGTTTTTTTTTGGGTGCTAGAAGGTGAAATGAGGTACCCTAAACATCTATTTTTAACTTACCGAGTCAAGGCCTATCCAGAAGCTTGCATAAGAACATAAAACATAAGACGACACATCAAGCCAATCACGGCATCGCATTGTTATGTACTATGTTGTTATGCGAGCCTGTGGATATGCCCTCAAGCACAATATTTATATTTATTACATTCAGATTAGACTATTTTTACATAATTATTCTGCAGGCAAGGGGCTTAAAAAAGTATTTAAAAAATTATTTGACATTCTTCCATTTAAAGCTTTTCATTTAATCAAAAAGTAATTTTATAAATAATTTATAATTTCTCATTTCTTTAAAAATCTTAGCATGACATATGTCAGCCACCTAAAAGGTCAAAAAATACACACAAAAATGTATTATAATTTTTTCCAGGACGGAATTGGGAAGGAGGCCCCAAAATATAAAAAAATATTTACAGCAATATCCATAAAAATAAATCACAAACATTATTAATCATATTATAATATTAATCAACGATTAATTTAAATTTTTTGTTAGAAAGGACTCTCGCTCATTCGAGACGGATTTTTATTTTTCTGATATTTCTAACCTTGCTCAATTATAAAAAATAATAGGGGTAACGTATTTTGGTCTCGCTTACTGATTTTCGAACCATCTGTTGCTTGGTTTATATTATAGGAATTTGACCCTTGTGCATATGTTCAAAAAGGTGCTAAGTCACTTCCCGAATAAAAAACAAATGCACTTTTTCTTATCGGAAAGTAAAAAACTGCCCTGTCAATCATAACAGCCTTATTTCTTAAAGTTTTCAGCTATTAAAAAATGGAATATAGGTATATAATTTTGAGTGCCGTAAAAATAATTTTAGGGAACATTATTAGTGGCATATTTAATAAAAAAAATTAAAAAAAAGAAAGGAAATAGTAAATTTTCAGTTAGGATATGAAACCACTCCACTCCACAATTTTAGTTCTGGAATTTTAACAACATATGGTTTTTCGAGAATCGAGAAATTAAAATTTCCTGTCTTTTCTCGAAAAAACAAAAAAAAAAGTCTAATTCACAAAAATCAAGACGAGACAAGAATCGAGACTTCTTGACTCGATTAATTTTTTGTACTTTTCATGCACGTACCAATTAAAACTTAAGACTTTTTTTACTAAAACGTTTTTAGTAAGTTCTCTACAGACAATTTATGGAAAATCATTGTCAATAATATAAAGTTGACTGGCCTACCGTGGTTCATGTTTCGACGCATGATACTTAGGTCAATCAACCCAATAAAATGTTAAGAATGTTGAAAATCAAGACTCTCGCGGGACAAGACAAGACAAGACGATCTAAGAAGAAAGCAAAGAAAAAAATTGAATTGAAAATAATAGAAAAATAAGTATTTATTTAAGGCTTTGTGATTTATCAGGGCAGTATTGTCTTTCCGTACGCAGTGACTTAAGACGTTACGGCACGTGCCGCAGGAAGTCCACGCGCGTATCCGCTTTTTATGGAATTAGTTGCCCCATTTTAAGGGGGGAAATGGCAATGTTTCCATCATCTGTTTCCCTTTAACTTACTAATTAAATTCCTTAGACATGGTCAAATTTCCTTTTAAAAAATATTTTTTATTCAGCTGTAAAACTTTAATAATAATGTTTTCCATTTTTTTTTGCATAATCGGCTTGCTACGTTAGGAAAAATAGGTAACTTTTTTGTACACAATAGTAGGTATATTACGCACCGAGTACGCGAACCTAGTTTTAGTGCACGAGGCGCAGCCGAGTAAAAAAAGCACTCGATGTGCACTGAAATGGTTGCGTCGAGGTGCGTATACTATTTTTCCTACGACCTAACACCTAAACATCCAAAAAACGCAAAATTTAATTTGTCAATTTGAGGTTGTGTTTGACGTTTACTAGTTTTCTGATAGCAGATACGTAAAATCAGCTGATTGTCACTTCCCCACCGTTGTCATAGGGTGGAAAATGGGCACTAGCTACTAACTAGGTCGTAGGAAACCATTTTTTCCTACGCGTCGTTCAGGCAAATGCAATCGAATGCGGAAAAGGGCCTCTTTCCGCACTTGTTAGGAAAATAGCTATTACCAATTTTTACGTCATTAAGACGTAAATAAGTAGTAATGAAAGGGTACTAGGTACATATTACAAGAGCGTGATAGTCCGTCTTTTTTACTAATGTGGTAGTATTTAAGCTTTTAACTCAATTATCAAAAAAGTTTATTTTAATGTAAATTCTATTAGTTTGTTTTTGCTATTAAATAGACACTATTTGATTTAGTAATGTAAAGTACGACTTTAAAGTCTGAAAATAATAAGGTAGGGCATCAAGATCCTCAAGAGTTTATGAATATTTGCAGCCCCGCCTTTTTATTAATAATTACAATGTAATTATTACATATTTATACAATGATTGCACCAATTTGGAATTACGTTTGCGTATCGTAATGATACCATTATTGTATTGTATTTGGAGTAAGGCCATAAATTATGAATGTACAGGAAATAAGAAAATCGTGTCTATCTTGAAGTATGCAATTAAAATATTTTAATACTAACATTTAAAAAAAGTCCAAATAATTTTTGAAATGCCAGAAGAAAGTGGTCGAAAGATCAAGAAATGTCCTAAAGCATCAATCTGTTTTGTTAAAATGAAGCAATATCACGAAGTGCTCAATAAAAGTTTCATAGTAAACGAGGTGGCAGAATTTTTTTCAGCAATTGAAGTAATACTGCTCCATAATTTTATTTAAAAAATAGAAATTTAGGTATCACCAGCTGAGGTAAAGTAAAATATAATTTTATTAGCTCATTATGAATTAAAAAAAAACTTTATTATAATTTTAAATGATCTTTTTAAAAACATTTTCTTATAATTATTTGTAAGAGTTAAAATTTAACCTTAATGTCAAAAATTATGAATATATTATGGGTAAGAAAAATATCACTAAAAGTAATTTTTAAACCACTGTCTTGATAGCTTGATCCGACTTTTTATTTACATAGAAATGAAATTATTAAACTTGGATTAAGAAATTAATATTTTCGGTTAGTAACCACAATAATAAAAATTAGAATTACTATTTTTGTGCTTTGTAAATTGAAATCCAAATAAAAAACTAACCGAAAGTTTTAATTTCTTAATCCAAAATTATTTCATGTTACGCGCTATAAAACGTAAACAAAACTGTTAGTTTACTGAAAAACTAAATTTAGTTCAAGATATTATTAGAATTAATTGAAAATATAGTAAAGTTCCTGTAGGACGCTTTTTGGCGATTTTGAAAAATTCGAAACTACCGTATTATGACTATACTATTAGTCTCCGATATAAAGTCATTTAAATATATGATAAAAAAATTAAAAAATCCTCGATAAAAACTTTCCTAGTTTTTCGATATTTATTTTTATAATTGATATTTAGTTTCACTAATTATGTTTATAGAAAGTTATTTTTGGAAATGTCAATAATTTTTCGTTACATTTTCACGGTCTTTAGTAATCAAAATTATTAAAATTATCTAACTTTTCTTTACGGGTGAATAAACAGACACCTGGCATTTTGTTTGCATTTTACAAAATAACTCTAGGTACCTACAGGTGCAACGTTTCGATAGTGTGAGAGTTCCACTATGTTTCCCTTTAAATAAATTTAAAGGGCAAATTTTTATATTAATTAATGTGTGAACTATACCGGATGATTTTGAAAGTGGGTAAAATACAAAACGGCGATTCTTGATCAATAGATATGAAAAATTTAAAATCGGCTGCTATGAAAGCTAGAACACTTAAAGCTGACACAAATATGAAAATATATTCAACAAGATTCGTTGTGCGCCAAATGACCAACACCATTTATAAGCGAAATTTAAATTTTCCAAGAAGGAAGTGACAGGTACAGCCAACTAATAGTTGACACAGAAAAAAAATGTCTTAAATCAAGAATGTGTGATTTGGATATAACGAAGCAAAATTGTGCTTTAAATATGAAAGGATAATGTGGTATGCTTGAGAGGAGAATATATTCTCAAATACGAAACGATAAGAATAACGTATGCATAAAAGAAGAATAAATTCTCTTCGTTATATACAAATCACCATATTCTTGATTTGACAATATTTTTCTGTGTGTACCCTAGTACAGAATATCCCCCGGATATCCTCTCAATGTCCTCTCAGTGTCGAATGTCCCGGACCTTAGTCGTATATCCCAAGGATAACCCGAAAGGTATGTCCTGAGTATATACTACCCGTATGAATATACGGTATGTCCTTCATACATCCCAAGGACGTCCCGAGGGGATTTCCCGTAAATGTCCTTTCGAGATATCCCTGGGATATCCTACGATGGCTTTTCCTTTATTATTTTAAATTTACCGCGTTTTTCTTGACTTTAATGGCGGATATCGGTGTTTGTCGTCTGTTTATGTGTGTAAGTTTTTTTCACAATTATCATTAAATATTTATAATGTGTTTTCCTTTGTTGGACAATTTTGCGAGTATTACCCCTCCCTGAGAGAGGGGTAATACTCCCTCCGTCTTAAGTGCTTTACGTTTTTTATGGATGAATCTATGGGCCTTTGCAAAGGTTAATAATAATAAATTTAAATAACTTTTTAAGCTGCTAATAGCAATATTTTACAAAAAAAAAACAATAAAAGCAATACTATTTGATAGCCACTTATTTCGGGGACAGTTGTACATAATTACTTAGTAGATATCTTAAGGACATTCGTACAGTATATCCTTAGGACATACCTTCGGGATATCCTTGGTATATAAGGTTCGGAAGTCGCTCTGCTTACCGTTTAGTAACAAAGTATATCCTGAGGAAGTCCTACGGATCTCGATAAACGAAATCGTATATCCTGGGGATGTCGGAAATCCCTAAACGGATATTCTAGGGATATCCATGGTATAAACCTGTACAATCTGGGTCGGTACCTGGAACAATAGAAATGAATCATTATAATTAAACTGTTCCTGGAATGTTCTTGGAATGTCGCAAACTTAATATTTTAAACAGGTTACTTTCGTAATATTCGAGGAACGTTACTTTGAAAATGCTTTGAAAATGAAACGTTGTAACGTTCTTGGAATGTAACTGGAACTTTATGTGCTATCGGGGTAGTTTAGAAATGACAATAAATCTGTTTCATTTGATCAGACAGTAAAGTAAATCAAATCAAAACGTGGTCTAAAAGTCAATGAATCGACGAGCAACATTTATGCGGGTGAATAGACCAGTTATTATTCCATTAGCGACTAATGTAATATGAGCCCATCTAAATCGTGTTTGTATGTATTAACGTGACAAGCTTATTGTTATTAATTTCATAATAATTAAACCGTTTTAAATGCACTGCGAAGATAAAACGGTTTTCCCGTTTGTGCACTTTATTTTAACACAAATTAACTATACCTATTTATAATAATTATAATTTATCATCAGTAGCGGAGGCACTGCTGCGGAGTAGAAATACAAAATAGTATATTGTTTTACTAAGAGAAAAAGTGAAGCTTTTTTTTACTAGTCTGTAGAATTTACGGACGACGCGAAGCGAAGTCCGGAAAGTACAGACGAGTAAAAAAAAGCACTTTTCCTCTGAGTAAAACATACTATTGCTTCTTCAATCATCCTATATATTTTTTTAAATATTAATTTTTGAATTTAATTTATTTAGTAATAAAGTATTTTTTTTTATTAAAATAGGCCAATAAAACCCTTTCAAAATAAACTTAAACCTTCCTTAGCTCATTTTAAATTTTTTCCGTGGGCTAAATCGTACACTTTTCGCGATTTCGATTGTCTAATGTAGCGTTTGCAATTTCGGAGAGATTTGTAGGTGTATAAACCATATATTCAATCATTTTTAATCAATTTCACACAAGGTTTTTGCACAAAATCTCGAGTCAACCACCTGTGTACATAATAAACAAACAAGTTTGAAGTATGGCTGTCAAAAAAAGTCAGAGTGCTGCCGCCAGTGGTGGTTTTGCTAACTAACTTTTTTTACGGCGTTCAACAATAAACTCATTTTTTTACTGCAAAAAAATAGATCTCTTCAAACTAGTGTGTTCAGTTATAAAATATGAACATTTTAGTACGCTTGAAGAACAAGTAAATTTTGTTTCGGACCCTATTTCAAATACACCGTGTATTTTAAAAATATTCTGCGAACTGTTTTGTGCTATGCGGGTTGCGGGTTGTATTCTCTCCCTTTATGTGTAAATTAGTAGGCTTCACTATCACTTGTATCTGTAAATTAATATTCGCCTACCAATTTCATTAATAAATCACATTTTTGGAGGGTTGAAAACTGGGGACATATGGCTATTTCCGGCGATAAATTCCTTATTTCCGTGGTAATCAACGTTGTCGATAGTTTTACAAAAGAAGTAGACTGCTTTCTTCTATAACTAAAAAAAAATAAACAAAAAAAAAAGAAGAAAAATAAGTGAGTATTTTTAAAAAAATTATAAAATTTGAGAGGTGTACCACTAAAATCTCAAAATTCTTAATACAATAAAATCTCGGTAATTTTCTACAAGATTTCAAAGAAATCTTATTGAAATGCTTAAAAATAAGAAATCTTGAAAGTCGAAAATGTCAGAAGTTATATTCCAAAATTTTGGATATCGAACAATCGACGGTTGCTGCTGTGAAATTCAGGTTGGAGGAAATCTCTCGAGAAATTTCGAAGAAAATTAGTAGAAATTTCATCTTTACCAAGCCTGGGACCTTTTTTTAAGTAATTTTCAAAAATTTCCGAGGTAATTTTAAAGGATAAAGTAAATCGTAAGGGGTTACCTCCTAGAAGGAATTCAGGTATACAGGGTGATCAATAACTGGCATGCCAAAATTAAGGATATGATTCTACTTCCAAAATATCAAAATGGCAGTTACTCGAGCACCTTGTATATATTTTTTGAAGCTGTTTACCCGTCGAAAAAAATTGAAAAAAAAAAAATTGAAAACAAAAAAATAAAAATAGGGGCCCATGTGACGGTACTTCCGGCGCAGAATTCCTTGTTTCCGGCCGTCGTAGCGGTCAACGTCGTCGATGGCTGTACCCAGGATGTAGACCATCGCCTGGAGGGGCGCTGTGTTATGCTTTATGCATTTCCATATATCTGTGCAATTACAGTACGTACATTATACTAGACAACAAAATAAAAAAAAATTGATCATCTCAAACAAAATCAAACCTCTCATAATAAATAAATTCTTTTATCCAATACATACAGATAATGAGACAATTACCATCTTTATTTTAAATAGATAAACTCAATAATAACCCCCGCGTGGCTTTTACTTTATTGAGTGGATAATTATTTATTTTACCCACTCAACTGTCACTTGTCAAATTATTTTCTTGTAAATGTCATTAAAATTTTTAATAAAAATATGAATTTCTAAGCTATTTATTGGATAAAACCTTGTATGGCACTCATGGGTAAACCGATATTGCCCTCTCGAAAATTAACCTGCGAGGCGTCAGCCAACTAGTATCATAAATAACTATTATTATTATTATTATTATTACTTAATCGAGCCTTGTTAGAAAGCACAGTTAGTCTAGAAACTCCAGTAAAAAAAACTAAATAGGCAAAGACCTATTTTATGATTGTTGTCTAGTATAATCATCTAAAGAGACCTAAACGTCATGCCTTATGCTTTTCCATATAGCATATATTGTGAATAATATATTTTGCCGTCTGACCAGTCTACTGCATATGGCAGAGCGACGTGCGTTCTCACATAATATCTATTTAATTAGATGTGAACTGAATACGACAATATCTGCTTTTAGAGACATAAATTAGCCATATTAATTGAAAGGAAATAACTTTAAACGGAGTTATTCGGAAACGGATTTATAATACAGGGTGTAACGTCTAAGAAGAACAGGGCGAAGGGGGGCCAAGCCTTTCCTGGCCTTGGTTTTTACCCCCCTGGCATTTGTGTTTGGGGCCCTGATGTTTTATAATAAAAATATAGGGATCCAACACTGTAAAAAATAAATAGAATCATAGGTAATGTTTTTCCATGCAGGTACAAGTAAAATTTACAAGATTTTACATGTAATTTTACAATTTTATATGATTATTACATGTAATTTAAATGTAATATTCATATAAAATCGTAATTTTACTATTTTATATAAATATTACGTGTACATAATATATCAAATCTTAAAATTACATGTAAAACCTCGTAAAATTTACTTTCACCTGCATGACAACACATTACCTATGATTCCGCATGTAAATTTACATATTTCATTTTTACATGTAATGAGCACATAAAATTGTAAAATTACATGTAAAATTGTAAAATTACATGTAAAATTGTAAAATTACATGTAAAATTGTAAAATTACATGTAAAATTACATGTATAATCTAGTAAATTTTGCATGTATTTGCACTGAATCACATTTACATGCAGAATAATGTGTAATTACATATTTATTTTTTACAGTGAAGCGCTCATAAATAAAAAATGATTATTCATTTTTTTAAAGAATTCTTGAGTTATCTTCACCTTTAAATTTCTAAAAAAATAGAATAACGGGGGGTGGGGCAACTGTAGAATAATCTGCTTGTAAAATTCTTTAAATTTAAAGGTTTAGTAAAATAGAAACAGCAAAAAGTCTTAATACTCTAATTTTATCCCCATTTTTACAGTGTATATATTTTGGACTGCTGTAGCCGAATATCGTAGAATTTTATATCATTTAAATTTTTGTTTACAAATCTATCTGTAATTAAAATTATAGAACCTGAAGAATATTAATTAAACTAGGCTAATAGTTATTAGTTTATATGTGGAAGAATGTCAAGTTAAAAGGAAATCCTATTATTAACACCAGTTATTTAAAAAATGTTAATTATTTATCCATAAAATATAAAATTTCTCGTTATTTTTTTTTAGCTTTAAATACTACCTGTTTTATTATTTAGAGGCACACGCGAAAAACTCTTTCAAGTTTTGCATGATGATATAAAACTTTAAATATTAATAAAAAACATATAAATTTCAAAATACTATCTTTATATATGTGGGAGGATTGGTGTAGTGGACTTCCGCGTCGTACTTGACGAGTTTACTACCCAAATAGCCTGAGTTCGATTCCCACCGGCGCCGATTTGCCCTTTTCAGTTAATTAATAATTGAAATTTGGCGAAGGCGTAAGTGAAGCGGACACTCCCTATAAATTGGTTCGAAAGTCAATTCAAGCCGGTGGTTCCCTCTACTACTAGCCCACACAAGTCCTGGACTTAGGGGGTGCTTAATTAAGTAGAATAGTACGAGGTTAAACAAAAATGTAATGTAATACCCCTTAAATTATCACACGAGCTCCTTTTCCATTATTTTTTTAATTCCATTTAAAAATAGAATTTTAATATATTTACCACTATTTGGGGGCGTCCATAAATCGCGTTATGCTTCCATCGGAGGGGGGTCAGTTGAGCATCACTATGTATCGCAGGGGGGAGGGGGTCTTAGGTCAATGTTACGTGATACTAGTATAATATGAAATACCCATATATGTATAAGTGTTTTATTTTTAAGATATCTTTTATTTTTCCTCATTTGTACCACATTATCACGTGACATCATGGGAAAGTCTGCTGCACCGGAGGAAAGTGTAGACGAAATATCACGCATCACCATGGAGGAGAGGGGCCCAAAACTGTAAAAAAACATTACGTGATTTATAAACAGTAAAATCTGAAATTCCCATTTAAATTAATCATAAACATTGTATTTATTTTTGCACGGTCTTAAAAAAATCTGTTCTTAACACATGGCGAATTTTCATAACATATATTTTTGGCTGTGGATCACTGCCAACTTAATTATTTTTCTTTTATCTATAACAAGCAATGATTCACAAATATTAATGAGAAAGTCTCCGCTGTTTATTTTCTTATTTTAGTTTTATTAAATATTGTTATTATTTGTGTTTTTGTTTTTAATTTTTTACTTTGGAGTTTGGACTTTTTAGGAAAAAAGAAAGTAATATTATGGTGGATGAAAATTATAAAAAAACAGGCTTTTATTAAATATAAATTCACTAAAAAGGAGAAAATGATCTTTTTTAGCTCCAAAAAAAAAAGTTTTACCCCCGACGAAAAATTTTGATGACTAAAAAAAATAGACTAAATTCCCAAATTTTGTCAACTATGAAAAAAATAAAAAAACCCAACTTTACTAACCAATTTCCCATCTGTACCCCTCAAATTTCCCAACTTTCTACCAATTTACCAAAATTTACCAGTTATATCACCAAGTGAACAGTGGATTTTCCCAACTCTAGCGTGAAGGGGGGGTCTCCTAACTGGGGGCTTAAAACATTTTAATGTTATCACGGTTTTGTTTTACTTGTACAGTAGAACGTTTTTAACAATGATCCCAGCCGAGAACTTAATGATCCCACTCGAGAACTCAATGATCACAGAATTTACTTCTGGTTTAGGAGATTTATGTTTTAAAGCCTATAAACTTTTTATAATTTTGTCTTTATTTAAAATGATGATAAAAAAGCCCCTGCAATTGTTTTTTAAATTATTAAAATTCTTCTTATTGCCGCGGTTTTTGTATGTTCGCATTTTTTATAAATATTGTATAGATTTTTTTTTCTATTCCAGCCCTGGCCACCATAAACATTAACGAAATAAAAGGACCGGACTCCATAAAAAGCGGCTCAACGGACGAAGTTGTGCTAGACTGTGACTTTAGTTCCAAAAACGATAGTGAAGTAGTAATAAAATGGTTTGTTATTCTTTAAATTTCATTGAATTTCATTTAATCACATTAAATTTCATTAAATTTTATTAAATTTCATTAAATTCCAATAACTCCATTGAATTTCATTAAGTTAAATTTCACTAAGTTTAATTTTTTTTAATTTTAATAAATTATTGCCAATAATTCCATTATATTTCATTAAACGCCATTATATTTCATTAAATTCCTTTATATTTCATTAAATTCCAATAACTCCATTGAATTTCATTAAATTAAATTTCACTCAATTTATTTTTTTTTTAAATTTTAATAAATTATTGCCAATAATTCCATTATATTTCATTAAACGCCATTATATTTCATTAAATGCCTTTATATTTCATTAAATGCCATTAAATTCCATGAAATTTCAATAATTCCAATTAATTTCATTAAATTTTACCAATTTTTATAAAATTTTAATAAATTAAACTGCCATTAATTTTATTAAATATTATTAAATCCCATTTAGTTGATATTATATTAAATTTAACTCTATTAGAATCCATTAAATGACATTATATTCCATTAAATTATAGTAAATTATATTAAATTGGATAAAATACCATTAAATAAAATATAAAAATTTTATTATAGGTTCTACAATGGTTTGCAACAGCAAATATACCAATGGATTCCAGGGACGGGTCACCGGCCAACGGCTCTGGGCCCCTTACACCACAATAATATAGACCTGGAATATCAAGTGACCAATGATGAGAAGACAATGTACAGGGCGTTGCGTATTTTGAACCTTAAGCCTGAGATGTCGGGAAATTATACTTGTAAAGTTAGCAGTTTTGAAGACGAAGATATGGCAACAAAGCAGTTAATAATTTACAGTAAGTATTCACAAGAGTTTTTTTTACGTTTTAGAATTTTTTGACTAGACATTTACAACAAAAAATACATATGTCTGTCTGTACACCCCATGTCTCTATTTTTATACCATCAGCAAATGTTAGAACTAGACTTTCAAGAAAATTAAAAAACGAGATTTTTTGTCCTATCTTGCCTTGAATTCGAGAAAAGATAAGACAAGAATGTCGCAACATTCGAGCCTCTTGATCAAGACTTCTTGACACTTGGTTTGTACTTCATACACCTACTACTTAAAAGTTTTAGGTAAGTTTTGCACAAGTTCACGACCAGGCAAAAATTTTGAGCACTTATACGTTACATTTTATCAATTCCAACCGAAGTTACAGATGTTTGAAAAAGAGGCTAACTTTGCGGTCACTACGATAACGACGTAATATCCTAAAATTTCTTTTAAAATTCTGGAACCGATAGCCAGTAATTAAATTGCAGGAAATGTTTTTTACAGTGTATGAAAAACTCCGCAAGGCTATCTTCGCCTTGACCAAGACTAAAACCAAGGCCCTTTTCTTATACTTTTATTCTTAATACTAATTTTTGTAACGAATAAATCGTCGGCTTACAAGTAAAGAGCACTAAGTCCAAAAACATGGTTTTGAGATATTGACAAATTTAACTTTCACTGTTGTTTTTTAATTTTTGTAATATTTCTTTATTATTACAAAAATGCACGTTTCGTCAAACAAACACTCAGTCGCTTAGTGCAGAAACATTTGAAATAATTTACAAGTAAAACGCACTAAGTGCACTAAGTGACTTAGTGCCTATTGCCAGATAAAATTTTATTCAAAAAGTCCAAACTGGTGCGTTTTGTATAGTGGGAACTCTCTTGGCAGTCCACCTAGAAGTTAGTTCGGTTTACCTGTACATAGATCATCAAAAATTAATTACAGTACCCTAAAAATCCCATTTTTGCAAAAAAGTGACTTACTTGTAAGCCGACGAAATATTAAGATTAAAAAACGCGAAAAATAGTTATTTATGGTACTAGTGGGTAAAGTAAGATATTGCCCATGAGAAAATTAACTTGACATTTACAATAAAATAATTTGACAAGTGACAGTTGAGTGGGTTTAATAAATAATTATCCACTCAATAAAGTAAAAGCCACGCGGGGGTTATTATTGAGTTTATCTATTTAAAATAAAGCTGGTAATTGTCTTATTATCTGTATGTATTGGATAAAGGAAGGACAAACGAAAAAGTCATGTCTTGATTTTGATTTTGCATGGTAATGACGTTGCAAGAACATCTTTGTCTTTTATTTTAAGCGAATTTAATTTGTCAATTTTATCTTGTCAAAATTGAATTATATAAGCTTAGGTTTAAGTTGTTGACTTTTAACATTTTCGACAAAAAATGGACTATTATCGTTTTTCGCCTGAGCCCTTCATTTATTTCTAAAAACACCTAGATAGGACTTTTTATTCGATGACTCAATACTCATATCTTTCGCGATATCTTACCTTATGGTACAAAAGTAGGCATACAATTCGATCGAAGGAACTTTTCTTTGTAAAAAATTAACGATGGGTAACGACGTAGCACGTGCCGACTTGATAAGCCATCAGGAAATAAGTTTTGAGTGTTCATGTTACAAGAATTTTAATTTAATGTTAATAAGACAAGACAATAATATTTTACAAAAAAAATACGACTATTTGAAAAAAAAAAATAAAAAGAAAGGCCTTTTAATGTTAAAGAACTTTGTATAAAGAAACTATGATCCAAATTTAAAGTCTCTAGCTCAAAACGTTCTCAAGTTATTGTAGCCACAAATTTTTCAGGACAGGGTGACTTTTCGACAGACATACAGACCGACCGACTGAGAGTTTTTTCTTCGAAAATCAACTTTTTTGTATATAAATTATAAAATATAATTAATTAAAAGTCCAAACGACAAACCTCAATAAAAAATCTAGTTTTATTACTAACACCAGAGATGCCACGGTAAAATTAAAAAATATAATTAAAACGAGAAATAAAAAAAAAGAGAAATAAAAAATAAAATAAAAAAAACAATCCGTGAAGATATGTAATGCTACGCATTCCATTATATGCTATTCAAAGTTAATGGTTATCCCCCTTGCTTTCAAAATTGGTAGTAATGATTCTGATAATAAAAGAACAGTAAAAATTGTAATTTTTCATGAAACACATTTGTATTCAAGATTTTTTTGTCTAGGACGTTTTTTGACAATTTTGGGATTTTCGAAACTACCGTATAATACTATTCTAGCGCCGGCGCTGTGAATAGTATAAGTATAATAATAAAAAATTCAAAAATTAAATTTTCGAAAAAAAAGCAGAATAACAAATAGAATGTTGTACTGCCTTTTTCTTGGATACAGTTGGCAAACATTGATTATTTTAACTTTTTTCTAGCACCTGCTCAAAATGGTTTGGACTTGGCCCTTTTTGAAGATGACTGCGTTGTAAGTTGCACAGCAAATGGCGTCTATCCGAAGCCCGATATGGATATTTACGTCCTCGGGTAAATATCCTTTTATATATATATATATATATATATATATATATATATATATATATATATATATATATATACAGAGCGGTCCAAAAGTCACCCCCCTCCCCTCTTAACTTTTGAACCAGTTGAGATATCGACTTCAAATTTGGAACTTTTAAATAAGGCAACTTAAACTATATTTTAGCATATATTTAATACTTTCAGCTCTTAAAGTGTGGGCAGGGAGGCATGGGGGCACATTTTTTTAAATGGAAAGGGGGGTCGTGTAATACATCATTTTAAAGCTTATAAAATTCTCCATTTAACTCCATATTTTTAAATTAAAAGAAAAAAAAATGGGTTTAAAATGGGGTTGAAAATGGGTATTAATGTCAAAATTCCTCTAAAAAAAACAAATAATCTTTTAAAAATGCCTAATTTCATCATAAAAAAATGTTAATTATACTTTTAAACTAATTTTAGTTGACATAAATAAAAATTTATAAAAAAAACTTAAAAAATCGAAAAATCAAAACCTTAAAAAATATTTTTAAAAAATTTAAAAATGTTAGTTTAAATAAAGAATTTTATAAGCTTTAAAATGATGTATCACACGACCCCCCTTTCCATTTAAAAAAATGTCCCCCCATGCCCCCCTGCCCACATTTAAAGAGCTGAAAATATTAAATATATGCTAAAAGATAGTTTAAGTTGTCTTATTTAAGAGTTCTAAATTTGAAGTCGATATCTCAACTCGTTCAAAAGTTAAAAGGGGGGGGGGGTGACTTTTGGACCGCACTGTATGTGTGTTATTATTAAACAAAAAATTATATTATTTTTCGATATCTTACCTTATGGTACAAAAGTAGGCATACAATTCGATCGAAGGAACTTTTCTTTCTAAAAAATTAACGATGGGTAACGACGTGGCACGTGCCGACTTGATTCCATTTAAAAAAATGTCCCCCCATGCCCCCCTGCCCACATTTTAAGAGCTGAAAATATCAAATATATGCTAAAAGATAGTTTAAGTTGTCTTATTTAAGAGTTCTAAATTTGAAGTCGATATCTCAACTCGTTCAAAAGTTAAAAGGGGGGGTGACTTTTGGACCGCACTGTATGTGTGTTATTATTAAACAAAAAATTATATTATTTTTGAAATCGAAGTTAAAATTTTTAAAAATTCCTAGAAGTTTCTCGCACCTTTCCATTTTACTTTTGGAGGAAAAGTAGTGTATATCACTCGGAGTGGAAATTGTTTTGCCCGCTAGTGTAAATATTTTGCGCACTCGCGAATATTCGCCTCGTGATAAATATAAAAGCAAAGTAAATTTTGAAATTTTTAAAAATTTGAATTTTTTTTAAACCCAAAAATTTGACAATACTACAAAATATTTGTACACATATTTTCTAGATTTTTTTTAAGACTTCTAAGATTTTCAACACAAAAAATCTAAGATTTTTGAGCCTTTTGATAAAATTTCCAAGATTTCGAAAAAATCAAAAAAATCTTGTTGGAAATACCGAGATTTTTGTTGAGATTGAGATTTTTTTTTTAATGTTGACTTGTACGCGGACTTTTCACAGTGATTCTCCCTTAGGAAAATAGGTATACATTACAAGCTATTTTTATTTTTTCAGAAATGAAACAAATTTCAAAATAACAGAAGACGAAAACGTGGATGAACGAGGGTTTTACAATATCACAAAAACGCTGACCTTTGACAGGTTCAATATAGAGAACCCTACGACCTTTTTCTGCAATTTATCTATCCCTGGGACGAACTATGTTCTGGCGAGAAATATCGAGCACTATATAGGTAAATTTTCTCATTTTTAAATTGTGTTGTTGTTAGGCAACCTATTATACGCCAGAGTGTATAGTGTGTGATCTACGCATAGCATTAGCTCCTCATTTAAATTTTTATTTTCACTCCTGTAAATTGGCTAGAGACAGCCCTGGCGAAAAACTTGACTTGTAGGTCAGCAAGAGCGTAAATATAGTTTTTTTTCCGGGCAGAAAAGTATAACTTGCGCCACCGCCAAAATTGCAAATCCGGAGCCACATGAATACAAAAGGTACAACCATAAAAATAGGGTGATCCAAAAAAAAAATATTTACTTAATCTGTTCTATGTGTCGTGTTTAAAACGCCCTTAGAGTAAACATTTATAGAGACAACCCTAATTGGTACTTTTAGGGCCCTAAAACCCCTAAATTCACGCAAATATCGATAAAATTCGTATAAAACCAGCCCTAGTGTTCAAAAGTTTCTAACCCGTGCCAACAAGGCCTCGAAATTGCCCCTAAATTTCTATTAATTTGTGCTACTGACGAATTATAAATATTAAATAAAGAAGTTATGTCACATTTTTTTTTCTGTATAAATCTTTTTTTATTATTTTAAAATATTAGGTTAATCTACGCAACAATTACAGGGTCTAAGCGCCATTTAACATTTTAACAAAAATCGCATCAAAATTTTGGTTAAATGGCGCTTAGACCCCATACTCTTTGCGTAGATTATCGTAATATTTTAAAATAACTAAAATAGGCTTATGTAGAAAAAAACTGTGTACATATAAACTTCTTTATTTAATATTTATAATTTGTCAGTAGCACAAATCAATAGAAAACTCACTTTTTCGGAATTTATGGGCAATATCAGGGCCTTGTTGGCACGGGTTAGAAACTTTTGATCAGGCTAAGATTTTGCAGGCTTATTTTTATACTCAAAAAGAAAAAATATAGATATCAAGGCTTTTAAATTTTATAAAATTAGAAATGATAGTGCTGGTTTTACACGAATTTTATCGATATTTGCATGTTTTTAGGGCCCTAAAAGTACCACTGTTTGGCTTGTCCATATAAATTTTTACTCCAAGGACTTTCGAACCACGACAAATAGAAAAGATTAAGTGAATATATTTTTTTGTACCTGGTTCCACTCAAAAAAGGGACAAATTTTATATATTGTTAAGCATTTAAGGCAGTATCCAAGATTTTTTTTGAATGGGGTGTGGGGCGAATGGATTTTAAGAATTATATTGTTAGTAATTGGTCTTTGGCTGATGAAAGGTATAAATAAATAAATAAATAAAATTAATAAATAAAGACTTTATGAGGTTTTCGCCAGGGTTTGGGGCTTATCATCATTTTTCTTGAAAATTTCAAAGACCAAATAAACCTCATTTCTATGGAATCAAAAACTCACTTATAAAATTACTATCGGAACACTAAAATGCACTGCATGCAGTGGAGTGAACGCAATAAATAAAAAATAATTTTTAAAAATGTACGATTTATTTTAATCTTCTTCAAAAAAGTTTTGAAAGTCTTCTTAGAAATTACGATACAATGTTTGTACGTTGCCGAGTATTAGGTATTTTTTTTAGAAATCCCCTGTTATGCTAATTTTAAAATTTCCCATGTAAAATTTAGGTACTCTTGGACATTAAAATTAATTTCATTTGTCAATCAAAATCAATCGCATACTTTAAGCATTGCTTATTTCTTAATAAGCATGATTCAATTAATAAAATTAATTTTTTAAATAGGCAGTAATTCGTATTAATCAATCAAATATATAAATATAATTTTTTCGAAGTTGAATGATGGATAGAAATGTTACATTCTAAAATCAGTTCGTTCATTATTATAATTAATTTATTTATACAGTTCTCTGCATGGAATAATATCTCCGACGTAAGGGGGAGGAATCATTCGCGCTCTCTTCTTTCCGCCTAAAGCGTTATAAGGCGTGCGTGCCTCCATCGGGCCTCCCACTTGCACACACATTCCAAACATATTTCCCGTATTATTATTCTATTTTTATTATTGATTTCACGTTTAGTTTAGAATTGCCGTTAATTTTTGATAAAAATACTGTCAACAAAATAATACTTTCCCCTATAGGCATAGGTTCAAAAACGAAAAAAAAACGTTTCTTTTTTCGTAAAACAAAAAATCATTTAAAAACAAATTTAGCACCTTACCCCAATCCGATTTTTACCAAAAACAATCCCAGCCTAGAACTTTGATAATCAACCTATGGTCCAAATTTGAAGTCTTTAGCCCGAAACGTTCTTGAGTTAGTGGTCACAAATTTCCCGGATAATGACCGACAGACATTTTTTTTTTGACGGATATTATATTTTTTGGACATAAACCGTCCAGAAACGTTGTGTGATCACGTGAATAGGCAACCATTAATACACCTGCATAATTTATTAAAGTTTGAAAAGTCTGTATTTCCAAAACTTTATATTCTAGCAAAAAACTGTATATAGCATTTTTTATGGGTCTTAAAAACAGCTTTCATTTAAAATATAATTTTTTGAAATCGGGATATAAATAAGTTATGATAAAAAAACATATTACTGCTGTAAACGCCAATATCTCGAAAACAATGCATTTTAGGAAAAAATAGTTTATAACATTTTTTGACCAATTTAAAATTATCTTTCATATGTGCTAAATTAATAAAATACAATAATAATTGCCTTTATTATAACCAAAAAATGCTAAAAATAGGAGTTTTACCCCATTCTTACCCCTTACCCCAATCGTTTACCCCCAAAATGCAAAAAACCGCTTGTCGATATCTTATTTAGAAATGGTGTTATCGAGTTTACAGACAGACAGACGAACGAAAAATTTTTTTTACTGATTTCGAATCAGAAAGGTCTAAAACATGGTCAGAGATTTTGACTTTTCGGCGAAGATTTCAATACATCGGCACTTTTAGTAGAAACAAGTGTCAATGTAATTTTGATTTTTTTAGTAACGCAAGACTTTCCTTAGCGAAAGTGAAATATTATAAACTAAAAAAGGTACGGCTCCACCGCACTTACTTTGAGATTTTAATTATTTTGTTGTTTTTTTTTATCAGCATTTATTTTGTTTATAAATTAATATTTATAAATAAAAGGGGACCGTTTATGCAAATGCAGTATATTTTTCTCCGATTTTTCTCGTTACAAAGGATATTTAAAACAAAAAACACTGGGATCAACTGGCGCGCCATGGCGATCTTTAGAGAGGGTCATATTAATATTTTTTTCTTAATTTGCCTATTTAGAAAATTGATTTTTTAAAGTCAAATTTTCGCAATTTTTTTTTGTATTTTCTTACTAATTTCGCAACTAATTTGTACGATACAGCCCGAGAAGAGCCGAAAATAGTCGAAGACGTTTTTTATACCGAAACTGTTAAGTTCGAAAAACTAAACACAAGTCGCCGAGAGTTCAAATTTTCTACGAAAGGTACAGAAAAAAAACGCCTTTTTGGCACTCATTTTTGGGTTAGATCGCATGCACATATGTAAAAAAACTATTTTTTGTTTTATTTTTTTTATCTAGCATTGATGTTGTTTTTTTGTATTGTATTTTTGTTGTAGATGTTGTTTTGTAACTTGGTCTCAAAGAAAGTTGTCTTAAAATAATTCGGATTTTCAATTGTTAAGGCCGCGGCCTCTTTAAAGTAAAACCAGTAAAATGGCGCCCATGTTAGTTTCTAATCCATAATTACTCCTAGTATTTTTTTAAAAGCCCAGTAACGATGTATTTGTAATTGTATATAATTTAAATAAATATAATTATATTTTGTGTATTTGGTCTAAAAATAATAAAAGTCATTCGCCTATAGACAAGCTACCTACCAATTTTTTTTAATATAGCGTTAAGGTATTACACTTTTAAGTTTTAGTCATCCTGATTAATTTAAGACATCTCAAATTGTTGTCAAAAACCTAAAAACAAGGTGTCTAAAAAACATACCCATAAAATTGGAACCAAGTTTTAGTTAGAACATAGTAATTTAAAATTTAGAATAGTCATTAGTAAACAAAAAACAGATCTTAAGCGTTTTACATTTAGTTACTTTTTAGAAAAGTAAAATCATTATCAATCACTAATAATTGTAATTTAAATACTCTGTAAAAAAATACGTATGATTCTGAATAAAAATGTGATATACTGCAGACATCTAAAATTCACTACATTTTACATGTAATTTTACAGTTTTACATCATATTTTTATATAAAGCTGTAAAATTACATGTTAAATTGTAAAATTACATGTAAAACTGTAAAATAAAACGTAAAATAGTAAATTTACATGCAAAATTGTAAAATTACCGTAAAATTGTAAAATTACATGTAAAATTGTAACATTACTGTAAAATTGTAAAATTCCATGAAAAATCCAGTAAATTTTTCATACAATCACATTTATATGCAGAATCATTACATATTTCTTTTTTGCAGTGTAATTAATAATTTTTCTAAATAATATTTGCTTTAATTTTTAGATAATTGATTGGTTCTTTTTTTTTTTCAGATAATTCTGCCTTTTCAAATCTACCATTCTTCTACTCATTTTTGATGGGCCTTTTGTCACTTCATATTTTGCGCTGACTTTTTCAGCAAAACATCTACACGGAGATAATTTTTCAGTAAAAAAAAATCGTTTAATCCAGTTGACATAGAAATTACACTTTTTCAAAAAACCAACGATTTTACCGAAAAATTCTCCTGTATACTTTATTAGTAAAATTGTTGTGATAAATCCAAAGTAAGTTATTGTTAAATAATGTAAAATATGTATATAAAAATATATATTCTTGTATATTATTGTATCTAATAGGATAAATAATAAAATATTACCAAAGTTTATTACTAAAAAATATCTTTAACTGATAATATTTGTAAATATTTTATTTTTAACTTTTTTTTAAGTTAATTTATTATTTATTTAATAACTAGTCTTCAGAATAAATATTTATTATAATTATTATGAGTTTTATTTTATTTGTCTACCTACATGGGGACAGGGGTGCTGTACCCCCAAATTCGAAATGCGAAATTTGTATTAAAAATAACATAAATAGTAATAAAGTAAAAAATGAGCATTTTTTACGTATTACCAAAAAAAATTTTCATAAAATGATAACCTTTGTCAATGTCAAGGCATGTGCAAAACACTGTTAGGGAACGTTCAAATATTACGTAACGCAAATTGTACCAAAATTCATACACTTCATACCCCGGTTCTCGCGTTATTATAGATTATAGAGATTTCATATTTTGGCTACCCCGCCTAACAGGAGGTGTGTTAGGGGGGGTAGCCAAAATACGAAATCTCTACAGCCTTGAATAACGCGAGAACCGAGGTATGAAGTGTATGAAATTTGGTACGATTCGCGTTACGTAATACTTGAACGTTCCCTTACTGTGGTTCAGAGGGTTCCAGAGATAATAATTAAAAACTTCTTTTCAGATGTACCCTTGGGCTTAGAAGGGTCGTAACTCGCTTAGGGCTCATTTTCGGACCAACCTTTATAAAAAAATGCTGTTTGTTTTAATGACTTCTACATACAGTTAAAAGAGAAGTATTAACTTAGGAATCACCCTGTATAAGTATATTTATATTCTACAGAGAAATTTCATTTCTTTGATTCTTGGAAATCTTATAAAATTATATTAGAAAATTGTTGTGAAAGTATCTCTCTGATGTTGTTTTTCACAATTATTTGATATTTTCGCACTACATGCCCATCTTTATAATTAATAATAATAATTATAACAATAACTAGATGAAACGTTGCAAGCACCCTGTCAAAACATCAGCAATATTGTACACTAGAGCCATCTAGTTTGCAAATTTCAAACTAGGTGTTTTGTTTGATTTTAAATTCTCTATCTTTAAAACATTATATTCTAGCAAAAAACTGTATATAACATTATTTATAAGGCTTAAAAAGACTTTTATTTAAAATATAATTTTTTGAAATCGGGTTATAAATATGTGAGATATGCTAAAAAACCTTTTACTGCTTTAAACGCCAATGTCTCGAAAACAATGCGTTTTAGGAAAACGTTGTTTATAACATTATTGGACAAATTTAAAATTTCAATTTTAATCTTTTATATAAGTGCTAAATTAACCAAATACAATAATAATTGCCTTAATTATAAACAAAAAACGCTAAAAAATAGGAGTTTTACCCTATTTTTACCCCCAATCGTTTACCCCCAAAATCTAATCAGCTTTTCGGAATACGATAAGAAATAATATGCAAAAAACCGATATCACATGTAGAAATTGAGTTAGAGAGTTTACACCCAGACAGACAGACGGACGCAAAAAAATTTTTTACTGATTTCGACTCAGTATGGTTTGGATTTTGACTTTTCGGCGAAGATTTCAATACATCGGCACTCTTAGTAGCACTAAGTGCCGATGTAATAAACTCTGAAAACAATGTAGTATACATAGTAGAAAATATAAATTTAATTTGAAAACCCCCTCCCAATAACATTTAAAGGGCGGTAGTTAAAAAGAAAAGAAGTTATTTCATTTTAAAATTTTTATTTAAAAAATAAAACATTTAAAGTAAAGTTTGTGCCTACTTAAATAAAACCAAAAAAAAAATATTTTCTACATTGTAGAAATTTCTTAAAAATAAATTTCAAATAAATTTGGAATTATTGAATTGTATAATTTTTTTTTTTTAAATTTGTAGTGCGGGACAGAACAATTAAAATTTTATTTAATTTTGTCATAGTAACGAGAATGAGTAGAAAATAATAAATTTTGATTCTGAGTATTACAGAATAGAAATAAATTTTCACTGTGTCAATCACAGATAAAAATCAACATAATTTCCAAAAAGAAAACAAAATATTTTTTTCTGCGTTACTATATAAATTTTACTTAATTATTATGTTTTCTACCCTTCGTAGTTTAGTTTTATTTAAATAGGGGTTATCTTATATAAAAAATAACTAAATAACTTAAAAATATATCAAACACTACATCAGTCGGTAAAAATTGTATAAAAAAAATATTGCACATGCCCATTAATGTAGTGTATATAAATAATTTAAATAAAATTAATTAACAAAAAATTAAATAAAAACTTTGGTAGATTATAAATAATCAGTAAACTAAAACACACAAATAGATAAATAATGAAATAAAAGAAAAACAAATTAAGGTCTGATAATCAGACTCTGATAAGGTTAAATTTGTGTTATTATCAGTGATCGGTATCTCAAATTCCAGGATATATTTTTTTTCTTCAGTTTCATAATAAGTTCATTATGACACTCAATTTGGTGCTTCACTAAGACACCATAAATATAGTAATTTTGTTGTTTAGTTAAAAAAATTACATATTTTACCGTTCTATTCAAAATTAAGAAGTACGTTTACCTAATTTAAATTAAAATTTCTAAGTTCGGTCCTGAAATTTGTAAACGGGATACCGGTCACTGGTTATAACTTTATAAATTTGGAACTATATCACCTGTTTTTCAAAGGTTATTGCACATATTGTCAAACCTAAATATATACCTATTATAATAGTCTGGCCAACTTGTTGAGTCGGTGTGGTTAGAGAAAAAAGAAAAAAAAATGTGGGTGATCCCTCTACATAAAAAAATTAGTGGTTGAATTGAACATACCATTAACTGGTCCGAGGGTATCATGATTTTTTTGAAGTCAGATCAAGTCAAATCAAAAAATTAACAGAGGATCAAAGTACCTAGAATACGAAAAATTGTAGAGGAGATATCCGGTTTATTTTTCTCACCGGACACAATAAAAATTAAAGTACATTGAAAAAATAAATCCTAATAATAAATATTCTAAACTAAAAACACGGAGAAAATTTATAAACTGTTCAAAAAATATTATTATAATATCTTAGAACAAAATTTCTTGCACGATTTCGTTACAAATAAATTTCCAATAACTTTATACGTAGAACTAATAGTTTTCAAGATATTTTTGGTTAAATCTCGCTTAATATTGAAGAACTTTCAGTTTGGACTGAAGTTATTCATTCATCTAACGTTAGGCTAAGTCATTCTAACGTTATTTTTCACCAGGGTAGTATAAAAAGGGTTTTATCTTGTTTTACTTTACATTTTGTTTTAACTTACAAAATTTCATCCGTGTAGCTTAAAATCTCTATCTAATGGTGCGCTACATTTTCGTAAGATACCTTGGCATGGTATCCGCTGTTGTCCGCGTAATATTCTACCTTTTGCCTTCGCCCATCGGGCAACAAAACATGATAATGACCTTTGACCATTTTCTCTTCTCTCTTTTCCTCGTGACCAAAATCGTTGCCCATTTTTCCGTCCATAATTTTGTAGCCGAAGGCGTATTTGGACGCGTATTGCTAAAAAAAAAAAGATAAAATTTAGGAGAAAAATTAAAAAAAAAAAAGAAAAAAAAATATTCCGTAATTTCACACAACAATAGTCCAGAATTACACCATGAGCAGTGTATTAAAAAAAAACTTTGAAACATTTAAAAACAATTACCCCACGCCCCCTGGGGGTCTTGGACTATACTGCCCTACCACGCTAGAAAGCAGTAACTCCACAATGAAAAAAATGATGTCTTGGCTTAAAGTAGTCAACACTTTCGCAGTTATTCTTTTAACTTAAAAGATTTGTATCTTCAAACAAAAGTATTTATATGTGTTATATTATAAGTGTCGCTTTTGAAATATGTTTAAAATTGGACCTGGCGCCATATATTTATAATTAACCTTTAGAATCTGTGAAATAACGAAATCATTAAAAAATTTCACTTCGGAAAACGAAAAAATATTAAAAACAAATATATTTTGTCTAGGATGATTTTTAATTTTTTTTGAAAATTCGAAACTACCAAATAATACTATTCTAGCGCAGCCGCTGTGACTTTTAAGTATAATAATATAAAAAAAGTCATGTATCTAAAATTAACCGAGGTATCGCCAAAAAAAAATGGTTTTTGCCCCTTTGACCCATGCTCCACCACAACTTTTACCAAAAACAATTCCAAACCAAGAACTTTGGATATTTACCTAAGGTTCATGCCAAATTGGCATTGCCAATTAGCAAATTGGCTACAAAAAAGTCGTTGACACTACTTAGTGTTACTTAAGTAAAGTCAGTTTTATTGTACTTAACTTATAAGAGAATTAGAATTATAACGAGCCGTAGTACATAAAAAACTGGCATATGTTTTTTACAGTCCAAAGATATAAAAATTGTTTAAATATTCATAACTTTTATTATAAATACACACTACACCCATAGAAAAAAAACATTTTAATTATAAATTATAATTTGACTTCTCCTACGCATTTTTGTATATTACGGATAAATAAATTACCTACAATTATATTACTGTTGTTAAAAAGGTAAAACAAGTAATGATAAAACATTATATTTTTGTAACGATTTGTGGCTCCCCCATTAAAAAAACGGGTCTGCGCGGGCATAAATGGTGTCGTGGGTCGTGTCTAATATCCCAAACTGCTCTACTATGCTTTTTTTTTCAGAAATAAACTATGCATATCCCCAAATTGGGGATTAGGACTAAATAAACGCATAGTTAAATTTGTTGTAAATTTTGCAATAAAATTTTAATCTACTGTTATTACTGTTATGTTTTTCTGTGTGTACCTGTACGTATGACAATGTATAGAAAGTGTAAATAATACAAAAATATTAATACATAAAACATATTTGCGGCAATAACTAGCTAAGTAAAATATTTTATAAGTGCGTTTCTGACTAAAAAGTGATAAAATATTGTGCAAAATGATAATCAAGAAGATTGGGGTGTATTATTTTATATTCTGAATATAATAAAATAGTCAACATTTAAAATCAGTGTCGTATACTCAGTCCGCCGTATTTAAAATGTATTATTTTCATAGCTACATAATGTTGTTTAGTGTACCATTTGTTGAATTCAATATAACTTAACAGTTTGTTGCTCCAAAAAAGTAATAATTATTAATTAATAATTTTTTGTCTGCGTCTGCGGAGACAATAGAGATGGTCATTGAAAACATTATAAATACTTACAGTTGATATTTATTGCCATAACACTGTCAACTGTTGCTGAAGAAAATTAAAAAATTGTTAAATCTCCTCCCTAAAAAAATTTATAATTTTTTAATTATAAATTTTTGAGGGGTGGAAAAATATTAAAATTGTAAAGAAAATATTTTCTTTATTCGTATAGGAAAATACTTTATGTAAAATTTTAAATATTTTGTAAGAATAACAATTTTTTTTGATTGGAAATCTTTTTATTTTTTCGGATCACATTCTCAAACATAATTTTTACATTATAAAAACTATTAAAGCTCAATATAAAATTACATAAGTAAATCAAAATATTTTTAAAAAATATTTAGTCATGGCGTCATAACGTCAGTTTTCACTATTTTTACTTTTTTTATTTAGTTTATAGAGTATATTATAAAATATTTTAAGTAAAACTCTTGAACGAGTCGATATATACAGATAATAAGACAATTATCAGCTTTATTTTAAATAGATAAACTCAATAATAACCCCCGCGCTTTTACTTTATTGAGTGGATAATTATTTATTTTACCCACTCAACTGTCATTTGTCAAATTATTTTCTTGTAAATGTCATTAAAATTTTTAATAAAAATATGAATTCCTAAGCTATTTATTGGATAAAACCTTGTATGGCACTCATGGGTAAACCGATATTGCCCTCTCGAAAATTAACCTGCTTGGCTGACGCCTCGCAGGTTAATTTTCTCATGAGCAATATCTTACTTTACCCACTAGTACCATAAATAACTATTGTGTTTCTTCGGATGTTGCCCACAAAAAAATGCTTTTCCCTAGAAAAATGTTTTTACCCCATTTGACATCCCTACCTTACCCCGATTTTTACAAAAAAAAAATCACGACCGAAAACTTTGGTTAAGAAATCTATAGTTCTTGAGTTATGGTGGTTTGTCTATCTCCCGGAGAGACGGAAAACCGACGGACAGGTAGAATTTTTATCGCCGAAAACACATGTTTTGTGCATAAAGAGGAATACAAAATATTTTTTTTCTAGGGGATATATCTTTCTTTCTTTTCAAAATATGTGATACAACCCAGACCGCACATAACTATTAGATATCCAGGGGATATACTTTCTGGATATAAAGTATATCCAGTAGATAGCCTGGATTAGATATTCCATGGACATCCAAATGTCCGCCTATATCCAGGATGTTCACTAGATATCCACGAGATATCCAGTGGACATCTATTTTTTTAACCCCCTTAAAGTATATCCACTGGATATCCATTAGAGATCCATCCTGGATATCCAATATATCCAGGATATCCATAATGGATCTCTAATGGATATACTTTGGGGAGGTTAAAAAAATAGATGTCCACTGGATATCTCGTGGATATCTAGTGGACATCCTGGATATAAGCGGAAATTTGTATGTCCATGGAATATCCAATGGCAATCCAGGCTATCCACTGGATATACTCTATATCCAGAAAGTATATCCCCTGGATATCTAATAGTTATTATGTGCTGTCTGGGAATAACGCTGATATTTAATGAGTGTTTAAATTAAAGCTTTATAAAGTTAGTTTTATATGGATATTCTGCACAGAAAAAAGTCACAAATTGTTAAACTTATTTAGAATTCTTTCAACATTAGACAAAACATGATTTAGCTTTTTTATATTTGGCCTTTGACTTTTAATTTTCTTATATTTTTTATACCTATTTTTATTGTTACGCAAATTTTTATTTCTATGCCTTTTAGGGCCTTTATTTTCATCTCTGTTATTATTAATAATTATTACATTTTGTGGAGTTCCTGTCTTTTCATCTTTAATTGGAATAAGTTTTGTTATTTTTCCTCTTAGAAATATATCATCGGGTAAATTAGGTTTTTGACTTTTAGATGTGTGGTGCATAAAGGAAGAAGAAGAAAAAGAAGTAGAAGGCTTTTTAAAAATATGTATATGATGTATACCTGGTTTATTATATTGATTTTTAAAGTTTCTTAGTGTATAAGGAGAGTATCTTCTATTGTTTTTATTATTTTTGTCATCATTATTTTGAATATTGACATTTTTAGGTTTATGTAAAAAATACCTCCTTCTTGAGTTATCATATTCATCTATAGTGGTATATTTTTCATCTGAATCTAGATACCCAGTATTATTATTATTATGTTTAGGTTTTAAAGAAGGCTGCCTTATATTTAAGTTATCGTTATGAATTAAAGTGCTATATTTTTCATCAGAATCAAAACGGTCACTAAAACTATTATTGTTACTATTATTGTTTTCATCTAGCTCATAATAATACTCATAATCACTATTATTTTTGTCATTTTTGCTCAAATCGGTTAAATTTTCATTAAAAAAATCACCAGAATCATAATAGTATTCATATTCATATTTTTGTTGTTCACGTTTTGACCTAAAATTATTATTTATACTTACATCGTCAGGGCTTGGCGTTCTGGTAACAATCCTATTTTCATTATATTGATTGTCTTCAACTTCTTCTTCTTCTTCTTCTACATGGTAGTTTTTCTTAGGAATCAACAACTGTGGAGAACTTTGGTGAACATAAACTTGAGCTTTACTTTCCTGTTGCTTTTGCAGCTGCGCAGCTCTAATTACAGCATCATTTTGTTGCTTAACCTGTGCCATAACCGTTCTTTCTGCTTGAAGCAAAGATTTCAGTTGGTGATGGTGGTGGTTTGGGGCATAAACAGGTTGCTTTACAAGGTTTGGTACAAATTCTTGACCAAAGGGTTTACCAGTTGATACTATAATATTATGGTGAGGTGGTGAATAAGCATGCACTACTGCAGCTTTAGCAGGTTGAATCTTAAAGCTTTGGTGATTTGAAGCAAAGTTTTGAGAATTTGAAGCTAAGCTTTGAGCTGAAGTAACAATATAACTTTGCTGAGTGGGTGTAGCTACAAGTTTTTGAGCTACAGAAGCTGAAGTTACTGTAGAATATTTCTGTTGGTGATATAAAGGATTTGCTGTTACAGTAACATGTTGTTTTTGGTGAAGGATTGGTGCAGACGTTACGGCGAAGTGTTGGTTATGTTGATTAATTGGTGCAGAAGTTACAGCGAAGTGTTGTTTTTGTTGAACGGCTGGAGCCGCTGTAACAACATAGTGTTGCTTTTGGTGAACGACTGGTGGTGCCGCTGTTACAACATAGTGTTGTTTTTGGTGAACAACAGGAGCTTCTGTAACAACAAAGTGTTGTTGATTTTGTTGAATTGGAGCCTCTGTAACATAATGTTGTTTATTTTGAACGCTTGGAGCTGCAGTAATGATAAATTGTTGTGGATTTTGTAGCCTTGGTGCTGAAGTTACAGCATAGATTTGATGTTGTTGATCTGGTGAACCGGTAACAGCTAAATGTTGTTGAAAACGATGTTGTTGGAGATTTGGCACCGCTGTAACAGTTAAAATTGGATGTTGTCTGGGTTTCTCGAATATTATATTTTGTTTTTGAGGTTGTTGAGGGTGGTAAAATGTAACTTTTGGTTGAACTAGTGGAAGTGCTTTTGGTTGTTGTTCATAAACAACATCTTGTTGTTGATTTGGTGTACCAATAAGTGCTAAAGCTTGAGGTTGTTCCAAATTAAGTCCTTCATTTTGAGCAGCTATTTTGGCGAAGGCTTCAGATGTAGCTTTTTCAGCTGCTAATGCTAGTGCCTTGTGTTGTGCCTCAACATGAGCTAAAGCCTCTTCTTGAGCTTTAGCTAGGACGTTGTTTGTGTGTTCTTTTGAGCTAGCATCAAGTTGTGCTTGCAGTTCTTTAATAGAGGGCCTTTTACCTTCTTTACCTTCAGAGGTTAGTAAGTTACTGATATCATCAGGAATTCCATGCTGAGACTCTGGAGTTACTTCCTTGTGAAAGGATTGAGCATTTTGCGTCTGTGGAAACATTGACATATGAGGTCTTTCCAACAATTTTTTTAAACCTTCGATTTGTACATTAGGATTTTTACCAATCAGATCGTTCAAGGCTTGGTAGTTTATTTGGTCGCCGTTTGGTGAAACTGTAGTGGGTTGGTGATAAAATTCTTGCCGTTCTTTTGAGTCTAAACCAAAATTGTTTTTGAGAATGTTAGGTTGTAGATAAATGTAATGACCCTGTTGATTAGGGTCTTCTCTGTTTATTTCTGTTTTTATTTCTTGATTAAATGAACTTTCTGCTGTCAGTTCATTATCTTTTTCGAAAAAACTATTTAGATTCAGTTTTTTACTTGGTCTTTTTTTGCTTACTGCATAATTGACCGTTTCCCATATAGATTTGCCAGTTTCTTTCGGGCCATTTACGTTCATCAGTTCCATATTATTTTGCATAACCTCTTCTGAGGATCCACTGTTAACCTCACTTTTAACATCACCATTCGTAGGTTTGGCCCAGTCATGTGAATCATATACCTTGTAATTTTCAAAGCCTTCAGGTAAATATTTTTTTATGGTTTGGAAATTTTTTTCTGCTTTTTCTGCTTCTTCATCAATATTTTTAGGAGTTCCGTAGGTTATAATAACTTTACTTTTTCTCGTTTTGCTTAAATTGACCATATCTGATTGTTGCTGTTGCTGATATCTGTTAAAAGTAGGGTTTTGTTGCTTTTGTGCTTGCTGATAATTAAAAACTTGAGGTCTATACATCCCGTGGTTCGAAAGTTGGCCTTGTGGATGTCTTGCTGTTCTTATACTATTATTATCATGGTTATTATTTTCTTCGGAGGTGATTTCTTTAACTTCTGCTGCATTTGTGTTGTTTTTATTACTGTTGGCTATATTTTCGGTAATATTTTCGTTTGTTGTAGTAGTACTTGTGATTTTTTGTGTTGCAGTTTCTGTTGTTATTGTGGTTGCATTTTCTGTTGCTTGTGTGAGGGATATTAGGAACAATAATGGTATCTGAAAAAAAAAAAATAGTATAATAAAAAGTTTTATAATATACTGCCTTGCTAAGCTGAAAGGTCCTATCTGTGTATGTTAAACCTATGTAGATAGGACCTTTCAGCTTAGCACGGCAGTATATAGCTTTTTAAAAAATCAAAAAAAGCCGATTAACGTAACTTTTTCAGGAAAAATTACTTTTATTATAGAATTGATCCTTAAATGATAAATTCTACTAGTTTTGAAAGTAATCCCCCCAAAAACAAAAAAGTTATGGAAGGTTAAACTTTTTTAAAAAATGAAAAAACTATAATTTTTAATTTTTTTTGTCAAAACTTTTTTCGTTTTTTTTAAACAACTAAAAAAAAATTGAACATTATTTTTTTTAATTTTTTTTTTGAAAAAAAACTTATTTGGGAAATGCTCGGTAGAATGCAATATACCATTTACTGTGAATAGTATATAATGGAACGAGTAGCATTACATATCTTCACGGCTTGTTTTCTTTATGTTCCAAGTGAATCACTATACAGAGCGGTCCAAAAGTCAAAAGAGGGGGGGGGGCTCTTAACTTTTGAGTTGAGATATCGACTTCAAATTTGGAACTTTTAAATAAGACAACTTAAACTATCTTTTAGCATATATTTAATACTTCCAGCTCTTAAAATGTGTGCAGGGGGGCATGGGGGCACATTTTTTTAAATGGAAAGGGGGGTCGTGTAATACATCATTTTAAAGCTTATAAAATTCTCCATTTAACTCCATATTTTTAAATTAAAAAAAAAAATGGGTTTAAAATGGAGTTAAAAATGGGTATTAATGTCAAAATTCCTCTAAAAAAAACAAATAATTTTTTAAAAATGCCTAATTTTTTCATAAAAAAATGTTAATTATACTTTTAAACTAATTTTAGTTGACATAAATAAAAATTTATAAAAAAAAACTTAAAAAATCGAATGTTTTAGCACAAAAAATTGAAAAATCAAAACCTTAAAAAACATTTTTAAAAAATTTAAAAATATTAGTTTAAATAGACAATTTTACAAGCTTTAAAATGATGTATCACACGACCCCCCATTCCATTTAAAAAAATGTCCCCCGATGCCCCCCTGCCCACATTCTAAAAGCTGAAAATATCAAATATATGCTAAAAGATAGTTTAAGTTGTCTTATTTAAGAGTTCTAAATTTGAAGTCGATATCTCAACTCGTTCAAAAGTAAAAAGGGGGGTGACTTTTGGACCGCACTGTATGTGAAAACAGAGTCGACATGACAGTCCGGTTAGTAAAACAGTTTAAATTGTCTACTTTAAAAAATAGTTTTTTTTTATTCTAATTTTTGCCTGCCCCCTGTTAATGAATACATCGATCCGACCGGCGATAATTAATAACCAATACAGATACACAATCTTTAAAATAATAACCAGTAGTCGGCGTAAACTCAGTTATGACTCATCAACGTTGAAAATAAACACAGAAACATAGGCTTACGGAATAATTTTGCCGAATTATGAGGGAAATTTTTATAAAGGTCACTAAATCGAAACATGTGACGACTAATTTGTTACACACAACAATATTGACTATACATATTAACTATACATATGTATATTTATCGGTGTTTTTCAAAGAAAAAACCGACATTCGATTTTTATCTTTTAAGAATACGAAAGTTTTTAATTCTTATTTATCGATAACTTTTTTTCCCACCTTACTCGTTTAAATAGAATCGTTAAGAAAAAAGTCCAAACCTCGCGTCAACGCTAGAGTCGACGCGGCGCCTATGCGAGTACTGGAAATTCGCCGAGTACTGATAATAACATATAAACAAAGCATAACCATTATTATAAATTAATTTTTAAAATGAAATTAATTGGCTGGAACGAGAATTTTTTTAATTATACCTATAATTGTTAAAATACATGTTATTTACTATAAAAAAAGAAATTATGAAACAACTTTTACGAATATTTTTTTTATGTAATTCGTGGGGCGGATCCAAAAAGTCAAAACGCATGAATATTTTTAGGTGATGGGTTCTTCAAATTTTTCGTAGAATTTTTTATGACCCCTGAACCCGTCGCGTACCTATACCTTGTTTATAAAAACGTCACGCAAATTATGAATATTGCTAATAATTCATGAAGCTGAAGTTTGCAACGTTTTTTGCAACGAAAATTCAAATAGTATATTAAAGTACTAGTTTCATAACATACGTTTGGACTTTTTGGTTTGGATGAAATATGAAAAAAGTTCGTATAAACATATGTCTAAAAATGAGTCGTAAGGGAGCTAAGCCCCTTTGAAAGTGTATGAAAAATTCGGTTTTTATTTAATAACTCAGGAAAGCTTTGAGGTACAGCAACGAGGTTTTGAATGTTAACTAACCTTAACAAGCCCCAACTTCGTATGCTATCTTCATGTACTTATTTTAACCAGGGTTGTGTGAAACTGGAGGGCCTTATTAGTTTTTTGCCCCAAACTTTTTTCTGTGCAACTTTTTTGTAATTTTTCCAAAGGGTCTTAGCTCCCTTACGACGCATTTTTAGACATATATTTATAGGAACTTTTTTTCATATTTTCCTACGTAGAATTACCCCTTAAAATTAATGACATCATTTACTGGACATCATGTATACAACTATATCGGCATAATTTCATATAGGTAGTTGATTTTTTTGATTTAAATGTCTCGGCAAATAGCATCGAATTTAAAGTGTGAGACACCATTTAAAACAACATTTAGTATAAAAAAAACTACAAAAAACTTTTTTACTTACAATTTTATAATCCATTATAACACTCAAAAAAAAAACGTCTTATCACAACACTAGTTCATGTACAGCACTTTTTTAGGTCCTAGATTTTAAATTAGTAAACCTTGATAAAAAAATAATCCTCAGAACCTTCCTCTCCTTAGCACAATAACATTGGCACTGCGTATCCTGAAGAAAACACTTTCCTTTCTATACAAGTCCATCTGCAGCCAATATATAAATATTTCTTCTTTCCAACATGTTTCATCTAACTCTTACTCATTATCCGATAGGCGATAAACAAAGAAGAATATAAATATATATCTTCTTTCTATCATGTTCTGTCTTATTCTTACTTATGCTTTTATATAAGATGAAGAAGGATGGAATATGGGGAACGTATGGTTCTTGCGAGTGGTTGGGAGGTGATGAGTATTTGAAGAAGATTATAAATTATTTGGCTCTTCGTAGTCTCATCACTCGAGAAAAAATAAGTAATACCGCCCGCAGGATTTTTCATATGGGGAGGGGGGCATGGAAGCCTATTCGGCTTAGCAACATTATCAATAAATTTTTTTGTTAAATTGTCAAAAAAGCCAATCTTTTTTCTGTGGGGGAGGGGACTAATATTTAACAGATTTAGTGGTATCAAGATTTTTTTTAAATTCTCAACACATAATATTTAGCACCGCAGGCGAAAATTTTTAGAAATCTTTGGACGAAAATAGCGGTACAGGGGGGGGGTGGGGGTCCAAAATGATCAAAGTTTGCGTTACGTAATACTTGAACGTTCCCCAAGTTAAAAAAAACCTTCATAAACAAAAATTTTGTAGGCGAAAAGGCCTTTTAAAATTTAATAAGAAATAGAAAAAAGTGCGATAAAGTTCAAATTTCCAGAAAAAATTACTTAGATTAATGAAAATATTGCTAATATTTTTGAGAAAAAATTATTTATACACAAAAAAGTTTTAGGGGGGAAACATTTACAGTATAAAAAATAAATTAGGGGCACGATCTCAAAAAAGTCATATTTTATGAATTATACCAAGAGAAAACGCAATATACCATCCACTGTGAAGAGTACTATGGAATACGAAGCAATTCACAACTTTAAGGCTTGTTCTTCTTTCTAATATGTTTCATCTCACTCTTTTTCAGGTTTTTACGTGCGTTAGAGAGAGAGATGGAATATATGAGATGCATGACTTTTGGGTGGTGGTATCTGCTGGTGATAGCATTTCTCCTGAATGACGGTTTCAGACAATGGAACGTCGTGTGATTTATTACAGATTACAGAAACTTGATTATTAATTAATACATTTTAATTTTTAACAGACTACGGTTAAAACCAGTTACTTTCCCCGAGGAATGTCCTGCGTTAGTGAAAAAAGTTTATTGCTTTTTTACGTTTCTCAACGTTTACATCCAAGTTAGTTATTTGCGCTTAAGCGCGTGCGTCAAAATCTATAATGTGTGTGAAATCTAAGATTCATTGTAAAAATTACATTCGGTAGAGCGGTGGGTCTGTAAATACCGTTAATAAGTTAATTTCGAAATAAATGCGAATGTTCACCATACAAGTACTATTTGAAAGGTTACGACACCTACCTTCGGAGACGTCTTCTAGCGGATAATCCGAGAACAGCAGGGGCCCCTGGAGATACACTTTACTTACTTATTTTACTCCTGACTAACGACCACACACAAAACAGTTGTTTTACAAACAGTTTGATTGGGTTTTATCACCACATACTAGCATAATTTAGTATTGAAAATTTGATCTACACGAACGCAAAATGCTTTGACGAACGATTTCTTCTTCTTCTTCTTGCCAATTCGCCGAATTGTACCTGTATAATTTGAACTACTTTATGATATTTGAACTAATATATTTTTAAAACAAATCGTCGACCATGTGTGTGTTCCGTGTCGTCGACTTACAAGTAAAAGGCACTTAGGGCCGCTTGCACCAACGTTTAAACTGAGATTATCTCAACTAAACCGAGTTTAAGTCAAAAATGCTCCTCTGATTGGTCGACTGTCAATTTAATCCAAGTTTAAAGTTAAACCATCGTTGGTGCCAGTGGCAAAAATAGGATTTACCGATAGGCAAAAAGTCACTTAGGGCCACTTGCACCAATGCTGGTTTAACTTTAAACTTGGATTAAATTGACGGCTGACCAATCAGAACTCAGCCTTTTTAACTTAAACTCGGTTTAGCTGAGTTAATCCCGTACCAAAATTTGGTGCAAGTGGCCCTTAGTGCGTTTTCCTTGTAGATTATTTCTGTAAATGAATAATAACTAAGTGCTTGTTTGCCGAAATGTGCATTTTTCTAGTGTTGTTTTTCGTTTTCTTTTTGTATTTTACAAGCTAAAATTAAGTTAAAATGTGTAGTCTCAGTGCCAAAATAGTTGCTTTGTTAAAAAACAATGAAGAGGAAAACTCAGGTAAGAGGAAAAATAACTATTGTTTATTTGAGGTTATGTTATTATTTCTAAAAAAGAGTTCATTTATAAAAATATGATTGCTTGAATGATTTATATGGTACAATATTGCGTTATTTATTGTACTGATATACGCATTTAAATTTTGCTTTGTTAGTCAGGGCCATAACTAGGGGGGGGGGGCTAAGCCCGCCCGCTCGCTGAGCTGGTAGGTAAAAAGTCACCTACCTTTGGGCGCCAATTTTTTTATTTTTTTTTTTTGCAGGGGCGCCAAGTTCTGTTGTAGAAACCGTCAGGGACAAAGCTCTTTTTTTTAAAGGTAGGTAATTTTTGGGTCGCCAATTTTCTTTTGAAGGGGCGCCAAGTTTGGTAGAAACCGTCAGGGACAAAGCTTTTTTTCTCGAAGGTAACTTTTGGGGCGCCGCCATTTTTTTGCAGGGGGGCGCCAAGTTTGGTAGAAACCGTCAGGGACAAAGCTTTTTTTCTCGAAGGTAACTTTTGTTTGGGGCGCCATTTTTTTGCAGGGGCGCCAAGTTTGGTAGAAACCGTCAGGGACAAATCGTTTTTTCGTTAAGGTATTGTTTGTATTACAAGCACATAATGTGATTTCTGTTCATTTTGAGTACTTAATAAAAAAATACTATTTTAATTTGACCACATTTTTAAAGCATGCTGAAAATGACGGGTCTGTGCGGGTATAAATGGTGCATAAACCGGACTTGAGCGGATGAAATTAACCTGCCCGTCCGGTTTGTGCACCACTTATACCCGCACAGACCCGTCATTTTCAATGGGGTTAATTTTTGGATGCTGCAATGTTTAACTTTTCTGTGAGTACATTAAGTACAAACTTTGTAGGTATACAAACACATAGTTGGATATTTGAATATATAACAAAAATTTAATTTAAACACTCCTTATTTACATCTGCCAAATTTAACGCATATTAAAGTTTTAATTCAAATAAAAGTCTAATTTAAAATTCAAAAAAATATTACCGAACATTATTACGATATTTTTTATCGGATACTGATCCAAGACAATTCTCTTCCGGTAAAAAGTGTACTTAGTATTTTTGTGGGAGATAATTTAATACTATACCGAGTAATTCTGTCTTTCAGTATTGTTTGTTTGAAAGTATGATTTATTATATCACCACGATACTATCATTAAAAAAATTGTATTACTCAATTAAAAATAACTTAGGGGGTTTTAATTTAAAAAAAAATACTGCCTCCAAAAAAAGAACTGTATGGGCAGTTCCATAAAGAAAATTTTTACTGTCTTTGGCCCCATTACCTCGCCTTTATTTTTACCAAAAATAACTTAATCTGAGAACTTTGGATAAAGAACCTATGGTCCAGAATTGGCTCTGGCTATGGCTCAAAGCGTCAATTTTACCGGACAGACCAGCAGACCGACAGACAGAAAGTATTTTCCCGGAAATCGTTCTTTTTTGCATAATATAACTTAAAAAACAATAATTCCTTTTTACTAACATATTCTTTTTTATTCATAGTTACAGCTAAAAGTCCAAAATGATCAAAATTTGCGTTACGTAATACTTGAACGTTCCCTTTGCTAAAAATCCATTTTTTGTTGTTGCTGTTGGCTATTAGCCAATGGCTAACATTTGTAATTAATTGTAATTACTATAAAAATTATTGTTTTTTAGTTAATTTTTAAGTATGCCCAAACTTAAAATCATTTTTGTCTTTTCGGTTTACCATTAAATTAAGTAATTTAAGTACTAAAAAAACTTTTTCATCTTGCTTGCCAAAGTGGCGGTATGGTTATGATATGGTTTCTTGCTAAGTGAAATGTCATTAATCGGAAGGCTTGATTTTCTGTAACCCCTTAAAAATAATAACAATATAATTTTTGAAAGGAATTTTGAAACAAATTCAATTGAAAATGAGAATGTTTTTTCTTCAGAAGATATAACGCTAAGATATGAGTTTAATTAAACGTTAAATTTTAATAACTAGCTAATTTCAACATTTGAATACAAAAAGGGGTTAACTCCATTTTTTGTTAAATTCATTTTTTAGATTCCCACAGTTGAAAGTTTATTTATATTAACTTTAAATGCACATTTTTTTAATAACTTAATAACATAGGTACTATTGCTATTAACCAGACCATATTTTTTACGTATTTTTGGGTGCTAAATACGAAATTGACAATGAACAAGCTACCTAACCTCGAAGGAACAGTGGTTTCGGTCGAATATATTATGGTTAACGACATTGTGGTTAAAAGTATTCGAGGACACAAAAATTGATAGTTCAGGTCCCCTGTGATACTAGCTTTTTCTTGTTACGTAATGGCTGAAATCCACCAGATAACGAAATAGTCTACGAGCGAGATATGGAGCACTCTAGATTTATGATTTTATAAAATGTATGACCCATTACCTTAAATTTTGTTTATGTTAGAAATAAACGTCAAAATATTTTATAAGTTGCTACTAAACTATAATACTTTTATCGGTATTATGTAATTACTTTCAGTATTTTGTGATAACATCGGTTTTACTATAGGTTGGTAACATTAAACGTATTTGTAGTTGACACATGAAAATATAGTACTTAAGAATTTAAAATTAAATCACCAGAATCATGGTTTACAGTTTTTGATGTGCCACATATAAAGATTTAGCGACTTTGTGGGCTAGCCTATTTGTTATTACTAAAATCATATACCAGGTATCTAAAATTTACCTTAGAATAACCAAAGAAGATGTTCTCATAAAAACACCCACTAATAAACGTCACTGTGAACATATGTTTATAATGCCACCGACTAACTACCATTTAAAAATTAAAATTAGGATCTAGAAGGCTACAGATCTCGCTCGTAGATACCAGCGCTTTTTAGTCAATACGTAACCAAATCGAACTACAAGTTACCAGTCCTTATTCTCTACGTTTATGGTTCAGGTTCTAGAGCACTTTGAAAATCTCGTAGAATTAGCAGAAAGTCAAGTATCAGTCTCAGTATCAAAATCAGTATCAGTCTCAGTGACATAATTAGACAAATTTAAAAAAAAGTGACTTAGCCTCCTTTTGTAGTTAGTAGTTGATTTAGAATCTCTTTCTTTGATTGTTCTGCCTCATTGTTATTAATAATAACATAATTATTATTTATGTATTGTTTGGTTACATTAAAACATACACAAAAAAATACAATAATATAATTATCTTAATTATAATTATTATTAATGTTTGTTATTAATAATATTATAAAATAGATTAATTAAATTTGTAGCTTTTATTAATTAAAATTGGAGCATTTATTAATTGATAACAAAATTAAACTTTATGTCACAAATATTTTGAGGTTGTCCCACGTTTTGTTTCTTGTTCTGTAGATGAAAAGTTGCAGGCATCTTATCAAAACATCGGCATTAATTCGAAATGTTATGAAAAGGTAAGTTGTATGAATAGGCAACAGTTAATACACTTGCGTATTGAATAATTTATTAATGTTTGAAAGTTTGAAAGTTTCTTTGAAATTGGATAATAAATATATGAGAAAAATAAAATAAAAATATATAAGAAAAACACTACTTTAAATGCCAATATTGTTTAAGACATTTTTTGAGCAGTTTAATAAAATCTAGGCTAAATTAATAAAATACAATAACAATTAAGTTAATTATAACTAAAGAAGGCTAAAATAGGAGTTTTACCCCATTCTTACTCTCTTACCCCGAATCGTTTACCCCAATATCTAATCAACTCTTCGAAATATGAAACAAACAATATGCAAAACACCGCTTATCGATATATTGTCTAGAAATAGTTATAGAGTCATTTTTTTTCTTTGCCTATTTTGATATTCCTGATAGTTTTAAATAACATATTTTACAAGAAAAAGATCTCAAAAATCAAAATAGGTACTTTACGAGAAAGTAAATAGTTACTACTAGTGGGTAAAGTAAGATATTGCACATGAGAAAATTAACCTGCGAGGCGTCAGCCAAGCAGGTTAATTTTCGAGAGGGCAATATCGGTTTACCCATGAGTGCCATACAAGGTTTTATCCAATAAATAGCTTAGAAATTCATATTTTTATTAAAAATTTTAATGACATTTACAAGAAAATAATTTGACAAGTGACAGTTGAGTGGGTAAAATAAATAATTATCTACTCAATAAAGTAAAAGCCACGTGGGGGTTATTATTGAGTTTATCTATTTAAAATAAAGCTGGTAATTGTCTCATGTCTCATGTATTGGATAAAAAACTTTATGCAAACCAAATGGGTGTGATAAAATTTAATCTATAAAACCAAAATAGAAAAACAGTTTTTCACGTAATATTATTGTCTTAATACTAGTGAATAATTATATAAATAAAAATTTTAAATAATTATTAAATCATATTAATTTCACTTTCTTCCAACAACTTGTATCGATAAATATTTATAAAACTTTAATCTGAAATTTACGCAAATTATGGATTAAGATTCACTTTCATTGAATAGGTAGCAGATGATATACATGTACGCACAAATGTAGGAATATTCCTTTTCTATTTTTGTGCATGTACGTAATTAAATTTATCTTTTAAGATTAAGATTCCGATTAAATATACCTACATATGTAGGTAATTTATACCAAATATGTTTTCGATTTTTTAAAAAACAGGAACAAATCTTTTGAAACATAAAATCAACAGTTTTTAAATCAATGGCGATTTATCCCGTTAGATTAGACAGGGACAAAAGTTCTACCCAAAAAGGATAGAAGACATACATACAAATTCTGTATTTGTTCTTTGTTGAACAAATACAATATTTACTTGGCCGGGCGAAAAGTGTAACTATACTATTTTTATTAACGAAATTACTGGCGCCTAACTAAATTTTAGTAGAATTATCTTATTCTACAGATTCACATTAGCTATGTTCGTTCGTGCCGCTCAGTGCTACACTTTCCGGCCAACCAAATAAATACTGTATTTGTTGTATGAAAAACAAATGTAGTATTTATTTGGTTGGCTGGAAAGTGTAGTACAAATGAAATAGAGATAGGGTAGACGTCTTTTGTTTCATAATTCTAGTTGTAGAGAGCTCCATTGCTTTTAGTTTTAAGACTCTAGACATTCGAGACACCTCAGTTTCTCCTATTCCCTGTAGAAATGTCAAAAAAATTTAATATTTTTTCCGGTTTGTCGCAACATGTCGGTTTGCTTGCCCTTTTAACCTAAAAGGTTCAGATTTTTGTCAGAGCTTGCTTATATGAATATCTCAGCGGGGTCCCTTAGGACTCATTTCCGGACCAACCTTTATAGGAACTTTTTTCTCTTAAATTTCTCGAACTTATTTTTGAATAACCCTGTATATGATATATCAACATTTTTTTTCAAGAGTAGATCTGGATCCCATTGCTCATGTTTCTTGTAATTCCTTGACATTATGTTCTGCAAAAAAAAATAGTTATTTATGGCACTAATGGGTAAAGTAAGATATTGCCCATGAGAAAATTAACCTGCGAGGCGTCAGCCAAGCAGGTTAATTTTCGAGAGGGCAATATCGGTTTACCCATGAGTGCCATACAAGGTTTTATCCAATAAATAGCTTAGGAATTCATATTGTTATTAAAAATTTTAATGACATTTACAAGAAAATAATTTGACAAGTGACAGTTGAGTGGGTAAAATAAATAATTATCCACTCAATAAAATAAAAGCCACGCGGGGGTTATTATTGAGTTTATCTATTTAAAATAAGGCTGGTAATTGTCTTATTATCTGTATGTATTGGATAAAGTAATTTAATCTCGAATTTAATCATTGAGCATTTTTTTTTAATACTATATGAGCCATAATTTTGCCATTTGCAATTTAAACTATTTGTGCTGTCTTGCCTATACTCAATACAACTTCGTTATGTTTATTTTTTGCAATGAATATGATGTTACAATGACTTTATACAATATACATTGTACTATTGTAAATTACAATTTGTTATTATTTTATTATAATTATTTTTTTTAATAGGTACCTTCATTTATTACATACTGTATTTTATGTAATTATATTTAACATATCGACGGCTAAGTCATAATGGCTTTTATTTAATCCTTTTTTTCTTTCAAAATCAAGTAACGACTCATATTTTATTATAAATACAAAATAGAAAATAGAAAAAAAAATCCCACCGAATAATAATAAAAAAAACTAATCTTAATATTACTAAAGTTTATTTTTTTAAGGTATAGTTATTTTAAATTTGCCGCTAAATACTCCACAAAGTCCGATTTACACTGAAGCGTGGGCTTGGTTTGAATTTCAACATAACCAAAACTTTAATTTTTGTTTACTTACTTTGTTTTTATGATGTTTTGATGTAAAAAAAGAGAATTAATAAAGCTGTTGCTAAAAACACTTTAGTATTCCTGTAGGAACAAAATTTGCTTATAAAATCGCTTTTATTCCAATAACTTAGAGGAATAAACCCATTGTTTTGTTCTCGTTAATGACACGTCAACATTTTACGGTTGTGTAAATTGGGCCTAGTCATTTCGCTTACAACGCATGCATATCTTACGTTGCTATGGTAATTTCGAGATTGTTTACAAGCGGGAAGGTTTAAGATAACTATACCTTAAAAAAATAAACTTTAATTTTACCCCATTTTTTACAGTGTGGAAGAATCCTGTGACCTTCCCAAATATTTAGGAATCTGTTGTTTGACCAGGACCATACTTATATTATGTAATTTTGATTTACAGTAATTATTATCAGATTCAGTTTTATCGATGCCAAAAACCCTATAACAATTCTCAGGGTAATGTTGGGGTTGTATTATGGGATAAGTTTATTTTTTCAGCGTCCCCAAAAAAATTCCACTTACAAATGAAAATAAAATATGGAGCCTATTATAACTTAATCATTGATATGTAATTTTTATTTCGTGTTCAAATAATTTTCACTTTTCAGAGCATCCAACTTGGAATAATAATTATTATTCCAATTATAATTAATACAAATTAATATTTATATCTATAAATTTAGATTTGTGAATGTTTGTTTTTAAATAGATTAGAAAAGGAAGCTAAAATCATAGTGCAAAAATAAGCATATTGTTAATTTGAATAATATTTATAATAAACATATTAATAACACAGGCACACAAAAAAAACGTCTGTCCCAGATGTGCTACATATACATTCCCATGTATTTTTGGCCGCTGAACACGAATCCGATGTCAGTTTGACCAATCGGGTCAGCATTTCAAAATAACCTTTTTTTGTGTGACTGTATAATCTATAGATTCAAATTTCTGTGATCTAAAAAAAATTTTCAGCATTTTCCCCATAAAAAAAATTGGGGAAATTCTACTACTATGTGATAACATTATCTCTGTTGTTCCTGAATTGATTTAATTAAAATTCAGGATATGGGCACTACCATTGGCGAGTATTTCCATTTTAAAAAGGCGTGTATACCACAGAACACAAATGGTGTATACCATTCAAACAAAAATAAACATTAATGTAAACAAAATTTGTTTATGCAAGGAAAGTTGTATAAACTATTGCTGTTTTGCTTTGTGATTAATAGCATTCAAGATGATGTATTTTCTTCATTTTCACATCAATACAAGTCGAGTAAACTAGTTTGTATTATATCTCGTTAGCTGCATAATTATTGTAACTATAAAAATACACAAATACGTATAGTACAATTATAACTCCAAGTCCTAGATGCGAATTTAATGGTCTAGCGCGGTTGCCGAAATGTATACATTTAATATATACATGTATGACCAAGAAACGTAGAACTTACTTTCTAAATTAGAAAAGAAAATAAACTTTAAACAAAAAAAAATAGAGTTTAGGCATTTTTGAAACAATGGGTAACGCATCTGCGGTGATTTAGAAGTTTTATTTTCCATAATTACTTGATTTAATAGCGTTAACGTTGGAAGATGACCCTGCAAAATCCCTAAGAATACACTGGGTTATTCTAGCAAATCGTGACATGACTGGCTTTAAATAAAATACAGATTATTATAAGCTAGCTTGAGGCGTTCATAAGTTATCGTGCCCACAAGATTTCTCGGGCACAACGACCGACAAAAATAAATCGACGGACCTACACGGAAAAAAATTAGTGGGCTCTGCGCTATACATTATAAGATATTTGGTAACAGTGGCAAATTATAGTGATTTAAGCTATAGATTATAAGGGACACAATAACTAATAATGTTAAAAATAAATTGGAAACGATTATATATATTACAGACACGATTATATTTATTACAGGCACTATTATAAATTTACAGAAATTTTATTATATTATAAAAATTATTAGCACGGACAATAATTAAATCTATTTAATTCACGAGGTGGTTTCATCCTGATATTATTGGTATTATTATAATAAAATAAATAAATTGTATATTGTCAATACCAATGTATATTGTTGGAAAAAATTATTTTAGATTGTTGCCTGATGCATTTCGAAGTTTTCTATACAAATAACTTCATCTTGGGAGGCTTAAGACATGTCACAAAAATGGTGTGTTAAAATATAAAAACATACATAATCAAATTAATATTTTTCTTTTTGAGAAAAAAATAAACTGCGAATAGCTTGCAGATGTTTACGAAAACATCTGCAAGCTATTCGCAGTTTATTTTTTTCTCAAAAAGAAAAATATTAATTTGATTATGTATGTTTTTATATTTTAACACACCATTTTTGTGACATGTCTTAAGCCTCCCAAGATGAAGTTATTTGTATAGAAAACTTCGAAATGCATCAGGCAACAATCTAAAATAATTTTTTCCAACAATATACATTGGTATTGACAATATACAATTTATTTATTTTATTAAATCTATTTAAGCTATAAATGCCATACTATTTGTTATATTTTATTATTCACTAAACAATTAAAGTATTTCATATAAATTTTTACACTGACTGCCATAATTGTAAGAGAAAGCCTTGTATTTATTTAATAACCGATTATAATTTGCTTGGTATGTGTGTTATAGCGCTCCTAGCTATAATTTTTTTTTTCCGTGTATACCTTGGAAAACGAGCTGGCGCGGAAGGGGTTAAAACAACGTGTATACTTTGACGCACGGATCTGTGGCTACGGGAAAAATGTTAGGAATGTGAGAGTGAGAGACCCGTTGTAGGCACGCACGCCTTATAACGCTTTTGACGGAAAGAAGAGAGCGCGAATGATTCCTCCCCCTTTTGTCGGAGACTTTGTTTCATGCGGAGAACTATATGAGCCGTTTAACTAAACCGTGTTTCATTAGTCTTTTTCTTTAAAAAAAAAAGTACTTTAAAAATATCAAAAATATTTTAAAACTTATTTCAATAATCAGTTTTCACTGTTGTTCCTAATAAATAAATTTGAAAAAATATGCGATTATTGTTTTGAGTAGTAAATAGGTGTAACGTAGTTTTTTTCAAACGCCTTTTTACTTAAAAAAGGACTTGGAGGTATAGTTAGACCTTATTAAACGTTTTCGATTTCTTTAGATATTAACCTGAATCGAACTTTTTTCGATTTGGTCTGAGAAAGTTTTTTTATCTCAGCTGTGCCGTGTTATTTGTAAGACAGATGCTTACAACGTCACGACGGGTCGGTTACAAAACATATTTTTAATTTAAGTTTAAATAAATTTTAATTAAATATTATGGATATCTGTAACTATTAACAACACATTTCTCTATTGGTTAAGTAGTGTTTAAAGTGCTCCCAACAAAACAATAGTTTTCCTCAATTAATAGAAAAATAGGCACGACAAATAATATATAAAAAGATCAAAAACCAAAAATTTAAAAATCAAACGCTATTACAATAAGAGCACCTAACAAGAAAACTACGAAAAATTTGGACTTTTTTGTTAAAAAAGTGATTAGGTCTCCCGTTTCGCACTCCTCTGGTTAAAATAACTATATAAAAATAACATGGTAGGATAGTCTTTATTAAGGTTGGAACACTTGCAAAACCTCGCTGCTACAGCTCAAAGTTATAAAATTAAAACCGAATTTTTGGAGCTTTTTTTAAAGGGGCGTAGCTCCGTACGAGCCGTTTTTAGACATATGTTTAAAGAACTTTTTTTTCGTATTTTTTTTTTTTTAATGTAGAATCGCCTCTTTAAAATGATCTACTTAAGAATCATCAGGACTGATAGTTTTTTTAAACTGTATTTTTTCAAAAATTGAAAACATTTTGAAATAGAAAATAAAAAAATGTTTGCGCACCCACATCACGTTTTTTACTAAAAAAAAGTCCAAACAGCGGAGAAGTATGGATAAGAAAGCTATTTTCTGATATGAAACACGTTGGCTGCCACCCTTAATCTTCTCTTTCTAACCTGTATAAAATCTAATATAGAAAAAATATTGAGAGTCGCCGGTGACTCTCGTGGTAGCCAACGTTAGTTAGACTTAAAATCTGTAACTCAAAGCGTTCTTGAGTTGTAATGGTCACATATTTTCCGTTTAGACGGACAGAGTTTTTATTCACAGAAATAAGCTATTTTTAATTTAAAACTCTAAGAAAGGGAAAAAATATAAAAACCATTAACTAAACGAAGAAATTTCCCACTTCTTTTCTGTCTATAATAAAGGAAAGTAATAGCTATCTTTGAAAGGAACGTTTGATTCACCCTGTAAATAGAAATCTGTAGATTTATCTAAAACTAAATTTTAAAAGTTAGTACTAAAATGGGCACATAACCTATGCTAACCTTTCAGTTGTACATGGTGAGAAAAGTCCAAACCTACGCGTAAATACGTGTTCTATCAAAATTATTACCCAGTATAAATGATATGAAAGTTCCTTATTTATTATAATCACCCAATTTGTTTACGATTTAAAGTTCACAATTTTACGCAAATAAAAGACTGTAAGATAATTATATTACATAACCTGTTCGGAAAGTAACTTATTTCGCATGATGTGTTAAATTAACCCTGTCGACATTATTTGTGACAGAAAAATTGTTTTTTATAGATATCACATAGTATCAGTTGATATCTACTTGATATATCCCAGTTTCTTCAAAAGAACTTTTGCTTATAAGTAAACACATTGTCGGACTGGGCAGCCTGGGGCTAGTGATATTTGTAACCTAGGAGGCCCCCAAGTATTTAGTTTTTGTTGAGATTTTTCTCACTGTCTCACCTATCCAGTTCGACACTGAGTAAACATATCCCTGTATACAGGGATACCTAAGTTTATACATACTGTTACCAAAATTCCAGATATATTATTTCATGCATAATTTTTTTACATAAAGAAAGCATAGAATACTTTTTATATACCTAGTAGGCAATTAAAAATTTTAAATTATAAAATATTCAACGAAATCAATTAAGCATATTGATGGTTTTTTCGACATTTTTGTAAATAACATATGGTCCGGATAAAAAAAGAAAATTAAAAAAGTTAAAATTTAATGATTCAAGGAAAAGATATATCAAGAGTCGATAAATGTTGTTGTATTATATGCAACAAAGAAAGTTTTACTATATTAATCTTTAAAATATACCCTGCTGAAAAGGACTTGAGCGGATGAAATTCACCCCCTCAAGTCCGGTCTATGCAACATTTATATCCGCGCAGACCCGTCATTTTCAATAGGGTAATGTTAAATATATTTATAATTAATGAAATTAATGAAATTTCGTTATTTTAATGAATTAATTAAATGATAATAACATTTTTTGTGTAATTTTATTTTACCTTTTGCGTGCTTTTTAAATTATATATAAATAAAATAAAACTTTCTTCTGTTGTAAATAATAATAAAAAAGTTATGTCTATCTAGAATTTTTTTTTATTTTGGGGGGGGGGGGGGTTAAAAAATCTTCATTACATTTTTGTGAAATTTTGTTTTACCTTTTATGTGGAAATGCCTCGGTTTGTTTTTCATGTTTTGCGATGTAGAATCATCCATTTTGATATATGCCAAAAGACTCCAAACACCGTGTACAACTAGTTTTTTTTATTATTTTATCAATCTATTTTCTAATCATCGTACAGAGTGATATTGATAGACAGTTTCGGGCTACTGGAATAATAAATTAATATTATTTGTTATTTATGGTACTAGTGGGTAAAGTAAGATATTGCCCATGAGAAAATTAACCTGCGAGGCGTCAGCCAAGTAGGTTAATTTTCGAGAGGGCAATATTGTTTACCCATGAGTGCCATACAATGTTTTATCCAATAAATAGCTTAGGAATTCATATTTTTATTAAAAATTTTAATGACATTTACAAGAAAATAATTTGACAAGTGACAGTTGAGTGGGTAAAATAAATAATTATCCACTTTATAAAGTAAAAGCCACGCGGGGGTTATTATTGAGTTTATCTATTTAAAATAAAGCTGGTAATTGTCTTATTATATGTATGTATTGGATAATATAATTTTGTTTAAAATTAAAAATTTCTGTCCTTACTAGTTTTTTTTCCTGTAATCTTTAGTACGGTTCGAGTTTGTAATCTTTTACATTTCCTTTCGCCCAAAGAAAGTGATCGTTTAAAAATTAATTCCCATATTGTTTCATAAATACAATTATAAATTTTAAATATTATGTATATATTATTTTAACATTTCAATGTGTACACTGTTAAAAGGATACCCCCAAAAATATTCTACCCTGCAAAACCAAAAAATGTACTGCATTGAAAATACTGCTGAAAATGAAAACAGTAAAGAACGTAAAAAATAAAAATTTTGAAAAAAAAGTTTTTTCATAAATGTCAGAAAAAATAAATTATTGAAAATGTATTAGTAAAAAAAAATGAAAAAAAAAATAGTCTATTCTGCGCGACAGCGGCTAGGGGGCGGAACACTAGTAAGGAGTAGCCATTCCTCACGTGTTAGATTATATACTTTTTCTTCGACTACAATATCTCTTAATAATTTTCTTAATAATTTTAAATTTCCTAATTATTTTATTGCATTTTACTTTCGAGCGATTTCGGATAGAAAACAGTATTGTTATGGCAAAAAAAAATAATTTTGATGTTTTTATTCGTTTTAAAGTCCATACTTTCCGAAACCCCGATTTTTTTATGTCCGCCTGTCCGTCCGTCGGTCCGTCTATCCAGAGGCTATACCGTTAAACAGATCAAAAAGCCCAAACTCTAAATTTAAGGTTTTTAGTGGATTGCTCCACAAATATTTTTTCAATTTTTCTCTACTCTGTCAAATAAAGGTGGTTTACTGATAAAAGGAATCGAAAAATTTGATTTTTTTAAAATAACTCAAACGATTTACAGTACATACAGAGCGGTCCAAAAGTCCCCCCCCCCCTCTTAACTTTTGAACCAGTTGAGATATCGACTTCAAATTTGGAACTTTTAAATAAGACAACTTAAACTAGGGGGGTCGTGTAATACATCATTTTAAAGCTTATACAATTCTCCATTTAACTCCTTATTTTTAAATTAAAAAAAAAATGGGTTTAAAATGGGGTTGAAAATGGGTATTAATGTCAAAATTCCTCTAAAAAAACAAATAATTTTTTAAAAATGCCCAATTTCTACATAAAAAAATGTCAATTATACTTTTAAACTAATTTTAGTTGACATAAATAAAAATTTATAAAAAAAAAACTTAAAAAATTAATGTTTTAGCACAAAAAATTGAAAAATCAAAACCTTAAAAAACATTTAAAAAAAAATTAAAAATGTTAGTTTGGACTTTTTTGAGAATTTTATAAGCTTTAAAATGATGTATCACACGACCACCCTTTCCATTTTAAAAAATGTCCCCCCATGCCCCCCTGCCCACAGTTTAAGAGCTGAAAATATCAAATATGTGCTAAAAGATAGTTTAAGTTGTCTTATTTAAGAGTTCTAAAGTTGAAGTCGATATCTCAACTCGTTCAAAAGTTAAAAGGGGGGGGTGACTTTTGGACCGCACTGTATACCAGAATCTAGCAGTTATGTGATAGAAAATCGTTTGACAATGATGTGATATTCTAAAATAGTCTTAGAATTTTTTTTATTTTTTCTTTTAATATTTCGAGTTAATTTTTATACTTTTTCTTTCGCTTAAAGAAAGTAAACGTTTAAAAGTTAATTGCTATATTGTTTTATTAATACAATTTAGTTACATCCATTAACATTTTATTTTATACACGGTTAAAAATTTGTTTTCCTATTTTGCGACTCTTATACGCTCATAATCAGACGCATTTTGCCTGTTCTTATAGGCCTATAAGAGGTTAGTACTTTTTTCTTTTGTGTTGGCAATACAGGACAAAAGACAATCGCTTGGCGTTTTCCGTTTCCGCTTTTAAGTTTAGTTTTTTACGAAATTGTGTTTTAATTTTGACCGTTATAAAATTGTGGCTTGGTTATTTGCAGTGAAACAGAGAAGAGCTGACTATAAAAGATATCAAAGTATCGTTTGTTCTATGAATTCCAAGCCTAGAGAAAATTGTAATGCCAACCCAAAACAAAAATCCCTAAATCGGTCATCAATTTAAATCTATCTAAATCCTAGCCTAGCAATTTGCCAATAGCTTAATTTGAATGTACTTTAAGGGCCACTTGCACCAACGATGGTTTAACTTTAAACTTGGATTAAATTGAGGGTCAACCAATCAGAACGCAGCATTTTTAACTTAAACTCGGTTTAGTCGAGATAATCCCAGATCAAAAGTTGGTGCAAGTGGCCCTAAGACATATATAAAATACAGCCGGGAGAAAATAATGAAATAAAAATGGTCACCAGCTCTCCGACTAAGATCTCTTTTCGCTTCACCATTTATCTTTACAGGAGAACATACTAGGCAACTTGATATTCAGATCTTTGTATTGTAAATAGTCTAAATTTATAAATATATATATATATATATATATTAACCATAACCAGTCTATATTTATCTTACGTATTTTTATACGAACCCAAAAAAGTAAACTTTTTCGGATTCACCAGGCGACAAATTTAAATCGTGGGCTACGGTGTTAATGCCATTTTTTTGAAAATCGGTTACGATTTCAAGTGGCGTCGAGCAAAATAGTGGGGGCTCGTATAATTCACCTCTACTTTTACATAAAAAGGGGGTGAGGTATACCTCGCCCACTTTTTATATAACGGCTAAAAAGCCTGTTTTCCAACACGTAAACTTATATTTAAGCCTTGGTGAGATTTCGATAATGGCGCCTTCACTAATTTTGTAAATATTTTTTTTTAACGTCTCACAACCACCCCTTAAAAAAATGGGGTTTCAAATCAGCGGACCCAGGTTACTGACGTGCGTGTCAAGTTAAAAAAAAAACTTCTGGAAGGACAGACAGACAGACAGACACTCGTTGATTTTATTATATAGATTTCTTATATTGTGGGGCCTCATGTTTTTAATTTTTTTTGTTCATTTTTCTAAAGATATTAAACAACAAAAATATTTTTTCTATTTTCATATTTTTTACAGAGGATATATCACATTTTGCTTTAGAGTAACTCCATCTAGCAGCGGTTCAGAACCGTCTATTCTGGGGGAGAAGTAATCCGAGTCCTGATTCAGCGCCTCAAAATACATGTAAAATACTCTTTTCATAAGTTCTGAACAATTTTTTTGTATTTCTGTGTAATTTTAAGTTTTTTTTTGTATTTCTGTGTAATTTTAAGTTTTTTTTTTTGTATTTCTGTGTAATTTTAAGTTTTTTTTTGTATTTCTGTGTAATTTTAATTTTTTTTGTATTTCTGTGTAATTTTAAGTTTTTTTTGTATTTCTGTGTAATTTTAAGTTTTTTTTTTGTATTTCTGTGTAATTTTAAGTTTTTTTTGTATTTCTGTGTAATTTTAAGTTTTTTTTTTGTATTTCTGTGTAATTTTAAGTTTTTTTTTGTATTTCTGTGTAATTTTAAGTTTTAATATAAATTGCAAATTTTATACGTAAAAGATTTTTGAAAAATAAAAAAAACTACCTAAAAACTTTTTCATATTTTATTTATAAAAATAAAAAATTTAAAAAACTTAATTGTTAGCTATAAAAATCTAATTCTTAATAAGAATCTTATTATACTTTCTATATACAATATTCTTAAAAGGCACAAGTGCCTAAAAAGTTCTAATGCAAAGACGTCTTGTGTTTCATTAAAAATATGACAGAATAGCATATCTACTCTTTATATTCATACTTTGTAACATATTTTTTCCATAAAATCTCTACGCCTTTCTATCCCTAAGCCTTAATATCTTTACTCCACAATATCCCTACTACATATCAAACAATACCTCGTATTAGATTCAATAGCTTTTCAAAATATTTACCTGGAATCTTAAAATTTAACATCGTTTAATACTTTTAAAAAGTAAAAATGTTATGTAGCAGTAATGTTACAGATTAGATATTTATTCTATTTTGCGACTCATATAAGCTCATAATCACACGCATTTTGCGTGTTCTTATAGGCCCATAAGAGGTCTCTACTTTTTTTTCTGTTGAGTTGGCAACATACAAAAGCATTGCAAATGTCAATGTCGATTTAAAGTTTAATTTTTTACAAAATTTTGTGTTTGGGTTATTTTTTACCGTGTTAAAATTGTGGACTGGGTAATTGCAGTTAAAAAGGAAGAGATGACTGTAAAATATATCAAAATATCATTTGTTCTTACAATTTTAAACATAGTGTAAACTGTAATGCCAACCCAAAACAAAAATCCCTAAATCAGTCATCAATTTAAATGTAAGTTTTTTAAATTTTAGAGCAAAATAAAAAAAATTGTATAAAGCACTCGTTTCATAACACGTGCGCTAAAAACGTATGTTATGAAACTAGTACTTTAATATACTATTATGAAGTAGCGTATTGAAAAGTAGAGCTATTATTCTGCCAAAAAATCGATTCATAAATAAATACTACTATATAGGTACATTCATGCTTATCAAGGTAAAATAAAATTAAAATATTACAAAAGTAAAACAGTGTAATATATTACAAAATAATTGTAATATATTACAAAATATTGTTAGATATTACAAAATAATGTAAAATATTACAAAATAATTGTAAAATATTACAAAAGTACAAAATTATAAAACATTACAAAAAATAATTGTAAAATATTACGGATCAGATGCCCTGAGTAAATTTTATCCGGTAACCAACATTTTATTTTTTTCATCCATATGAACAAAATATATTCACGGTTCTCCTTTAATTACTTTTAGTTTCTCAAATACAATTTTCTTAAAGCAATCTGCTATATATTTTGTCCATATTCTTCCTTAGCTTACACATTTAAAACCCTAAAATTAAATGGCATTTTTAAAATCACGTTATTCTATCTATCTATCCCCTTTTTCTATAGGTTTCCCATTTTCATCAATTTCTAGTGAAGGAATCAAGGGAGGCATAAAACCATATTCTAACCTTAAATTATTTTCCGCAAAACTAGACCTAGCAGACCTAAATTTCCTAGGGTACCTTCCTTGGGTATTTTGCTGGACCTGGTGAACCTGTCTTGGGGGTAGCAGCCCTATGTAATCATCAGGTTTTATGGTATAGTACAAATTTTTAAAGGAAGGGCTAGTTTTTGGTTGTTTATGGTGGTCACAGGTGCTTACGGGAGGTAAGTAAGCATTATTAGCAAGTTTAGGAGGAATAAAACCCTTGTTTACTACAATTTCCTGTTTAGGAGGAAGATAATGTTGCATTTGCGGAGCATAAGAGTTGAAAAAGTAGTTTTGCTGTAGAGAAGAATGACTGTGTTGATCAACGTTTATTTTAGGGTATTTTAAATGTAAAGGTTGGTAGTGCAATTTAACAAGTGGCTGTTTTTGATTTTGAATTTGATTTTGATAGGGTATTGAAAAAGCTACAGGAACAGCATATTGTTTTTCAACGTATTGTGGTCCTTTTTGGTGAATAGGGTACTGTGGGGCTGGTACTTTTTTATCAACTGGAACCTGGTATAAATGTGGAACTGGTACTTGTTTTTCTACAGGAACTGGATATGGTTCTTTTACGATTTTTTGAACAATCTTTTCAACCGGGTAAGGTCTGTCTATAAATTTAGTTACCTCTACAGGGTAAGGTCTGTCAATATATTTGGTTACCTCAACTGGTACCTTTTTCTCTACAATTTTCTCTACAGGGTAAGGTTGTGGGATATGGATAGGCTTTTCAATGTATCTGGTTATGTGAATAGGTTTTTCTACAATTTTTTCAACCTCTACTCTTACAGGAACCTGTTTTTCGACTGGGTAAGGAACGTGAACGGGTATATGAACCGGAACTTGAACCGGGTAAGGTTTATTAACGTATTTTGTTACTTCTACCGGTCTGTCAATGATTTTTGTTTGGAAAACAGGATATGGCACAGGTTTTTCCACAACATTTTGGTAGACTAGAGGTAATTGTTGTACGTAATGGTTCTGTTGTAAAGAAATAACTTGATCAATTCCATTTCCACTTGGTTGTTGTTCATAAACCACATTTGGTTCTGCGAATTTTTGCTCTATTTCAACTTTAGGCAACTCTTGGACCAAAGCTTCGCTTTTAGGTGTGCCCTTTACCGGCAAATACATCAAACCATTTCCCAAACTCAAGTTGTCCATAGCTTTTTGCTGTACAAGTGTAGAGTTATGCTTAACATTAACCTCTTCGCGTTGGTTATAGAATTCATACTTCCCTAGATAGTAAGGCAAACTTTTCTGAACCTCAACCTGCGTTCTTTCTTGAACCACATTCTGCAGCTGCACTCCAGCAGTAATAGGAGCTAGAAAGTTAGTACTTACTGGTCTAGGTGTTACTAGAATAGAAGTGCTATCGTGGTTAATTTTACTTATAGATTCCTTAATATCGGTATATTTTTGAGTGGTTGATTGTACACCATTTTCCTCATACTCTGCAGCAACTATAGGTTGATTTGACAAACTACCTTCAGTTACAGGGACTATAGTAGTACTAGAATAACCTTCCCCATTATTAATCTGTACACTGCCTAACAAAGTTGAATCTCCATGTGACTTCTGAGCAGGTCCGTACTCAGAAACTATAGATTGAGCTGTAGTTGATTGAACATTTTGTTGAGAAACTACTTCGTTGATATTTAAGACATCCTGTCCAGAAACCATGTTTCTTGTTGTTTCGATTAACTTATTTGGTTGATGAGCAGTAATTTTAGTACCATATCCTCCCTCGTCTAAACGAGAATCGTCACTGATTAATTGTTGTTGTGAACTTTCATACAACGCAGCAGTTTCGTGTTGTTGTAAACTATTATCAACAATCTGAGGTGGCGGTTGAGCATATAAATGATCCTGTTGTTGTTGAACAACAATGTCTTGAGGTTGTTGTAGCAAGATTTGATGTTGTTGAGGTTGATGAACTAAAATTTGTTGTTGTTGAGGTTGCTGAAGAATAATTTGTTGCTGGGGTTGTTGAACAAGAATTTGTTGTTGTTCTGGTTGATGTACAAAAACTTGTTGTTGATATTGTTGTGGTTGATGTACTAAAACTTGTTGTTGTTCTTCTGAATGTTGATGTTGTACAACAATCTGTTGTTGTTGTTGATTTTGTTGTTGAGTTTCTTGTACAATCAACTCAGGCTTTTGTTGTTCTTGCTGGATAAACACTTGTTGGGGTTGCGGTTGCTCCAATAAAATTTGTTGTTGATTAGGTTGTTGTTGTTGCTCATGTATTACGGGTTGCAGTTGTTGTTGTGGTTGTTGCTGGATTAGCGCCTGAGGTTGAGGTAAAGGTTGAGGTTGGGATTGTTGATGTTCATTTGTCTTTTGTTCTATTTGTTCTTTTGGTGGAAGGGTGTTCTAAAAAATATAATAAATTGTTTAATTAAAGATATCTGTTTTGTGTTAACAATGTAAAAAATTTCATACAGAAATTCTCGAAAGGTTTAGATTTTACCAGGGCAGGCCTTTGCATTTTGGCGCCGTGAAACAAGCGTCCGGCTTGGCGCCCCTTGCACAGAAATATTTGATGACAAAAAAAAGGCCCTCACCTATGAAAAAAAATTATTGTCGTCGAAAAAAAGGTCTTTAGCTCTATAAAATATTTTTAGCCCCCTCGAAGGAAAATTTAATGACTAAAAAAAAATGTATTAACCTCTGTAAAATATTTTTATTTAGCCCTATTGTAAAGTTTAGTTACATCTTTAGTTACAACTTTAGCTACATCTTTAGTTATATCTTGACTTACATATTTTAAGTTTATTTACACCTTTGTTTTGTAGAGATCATGATATCAGTTTTTTTTAATAACTCAGTTTACATGTATATATGTAACTTTTTGGGAGTTTGAAAACAAGCAGGGAGTATTTTTTTTTGAGATATCCAATATGAAAAAAATCCTCTTTGTAACTCCATCCAGGGACACACTGTATAATTGGTGGTATTTAATGTCTATCATAAAATTTGACTTACATCTTTATTATTGAGTTGATTAACAGCTTCTTGGCCCAGTGCAAATTGGGCGGAAGATTTGCTGTACGGCCCATTGTTGTTGTATTCTACGAACGGGTGGTACCCCCAGTCGTCGGCGAAATATTGAACGTTTTGCTTTGAATCAGAACCATGAACGTAGTACCTAAAATATTAACAGAAGTTCTATACTGTTTAATACACGGTGTATTTGAAATAGGGTCGGAAATTTTAACAGATGATTCTACATCATAAAATATGACAAAAAGTTCCTATAAACATATGTCTAAAAATGCGTCATAAGGGAGCTACGCCCCTTTGAAAGTGGCTAAAAAAATCGGTTTTTATTTAATAACTCAGGAACCCTTTGAGATATATCAACGAGGTTTTGCACGTCAACTAATCCTATCAAGGCCCGTTTTTATGTGTTATTTTCATGTACTTATTTCAACCAGGGGTGTGCGAAACGGGGGTGGCTTATCAGTTTTTTGTCCCAAACTTTTTTCTGTATAACTTTTTTGCAATTTTATTTTTGAAATATGATTCCCCAGGTCAAAATACATAGAAAAGGTACTCTTGTTGTAATACTGTAGGATTAACCGTTTTCGAGAAAAGTTCATTTGAAGGTGAAATTCCACGGTTCGAGGACGAAAAATTAAATACTAAAATGTTGAAAACCAAAATTTTAATGATGCAGGGCGAATGTACATTAAAAATTAAGAAAAAAACCTCATATACAGGTACTTCCAAAAATGAATCCTAATGGAGCTATGGTCTCCTAAATATGCACCATTTTTAAAGGGCTATGGTAGCTTTAAAAGCGTTTTTGCGACCTACATGTATGGAAACTTTTTTTCTTAGTTTTTGATGTAGAATAACATTGCATCATTAAAAATTTGGTTTTCGACATTTTAGTATTTAATTTTTCGTCCTCGAACCGTGACATTTCACCCTCAAATGAACTTTTCTCGAAAACGGTTAATCCTACAGTATTACAAGAGTACCTTTTTTTATGTATTTTGACCTGAGGAATCATATTTCAAAAATAAAATTGCAAAAAAGTTACACAGAAAAAAGTTTGGGACAAAAAACTGATAAGGCCCCTCCGTTTCGCACACCCCTGATTTAAATAAGTACGTGAAAATGACATACAAAGATGGGCCTTATTAGGATTAATTCACGTGCAAAACCTCGTTAATATATATCAAAGGGTTCCTGAGTTATTAAATAAAAACCGATTTTTTTAGCCAATTTCAAAGGGGCGTAGCTCCCTTATGACGCATTTTTAGACATATGTTTATAGGAACTTTTTGTCATATTTTATCATGTAGAATCACCTGTTAAAATTTCCGACCCTATTTCAAATACACCCTGTATATTTTATTCACAACCATTTAGTAATTGAATAATTACAAATATGCATAAAAGTTGGAAAATGAATTATTATTGAATAAATATAAATGTTTTAAGATTGTTAATTAACAAAAAACAAAGTTTATTTTATTGATTATTATTTATTATTTTATATCCAAAAAGCAACATTTGTAACAAACTTCACTACAACTAAACTTTTCGATATGGCGTCAGAATGCAGACAGTTTTTGTAGTGGGAAAGAAGGCAAATGATTGTAAATAAAACAGGCATGGTTGTGAATAAAATAGTATACAAACCTCGGTTCAGCATTTTATTTATCTTTCGGGAATTAGCAAACCTTGGAGCTACGCTCCTCGGTTTCCCTCAGAAACGACGACCTAGTTAGTAGTTAGTGCCTATTTCCCACCCGTAGCCTATGACAACGGTTGGGAAGTGACAACCAGCTGATTTTACATATTTGCTGTCAGAAAATTGATAAACGTCAAACATAACCTCAAATTGACAAACTAAGATAATTTTTGCGTTTTTTTTATGTTTAGGTGTTAGGTCGTATGAAAAATAGTATACGAACCTCGACGCAAACCATTTTAGTGCACTTGAAGTGCTTTTTAAACTCGGCTGCGCCTCGTAAAATATGCACTAAAAACTAGGTTCGCGTTCTCGGTGTGTAATATAATATTTTTTGCTAACCTTGATTTTAGTTTGTTTTAAAGGCGGCCGTGCACAAATTACGTAAGGATTTTTGACCCCTTCTTCTCCTCATGTAGTTTTTTGTGAGATTTTCTAATACCCCAACCCTAATCTTTGGGGGAGATTTAGCTCAGTGGTCAATGGCATCGATATAGCCTGACACTGATCTAATGATCGTGAGTTCAAACCTCACTGGCGCCGATTGCCTTTTTCAGTTAATTAATAATTGAAATTTGGCGAAGGCGTACTCCCTAGATATATTGGTTCGAAAGTCAATTAAAGCCGGTGGTTCCCTCTACTACTAGCCCACACAAGTCCTGGACTTAGGGGATGCTTAATTAAGTAGAATAGTACGAGGTTAAAAACAAACATAAACAAAAAACACAAAAAAAAATCTTACCCTAGATTTTAGTTCAATAGTTATACACACTTAAGTGTATTAAACAATTCAGGCTTTGCTAAATTTAACTTAATCTGTATATTAAAATTTAATAAAAATACATTTAATAAAAGGTTTATTTCGGGCATAAAAAACCCTTACGTAAAATTGTATAATACCTCCTGCCTTCCTTGAAAGATATTGTAAGATTTTTGACAACCTCCTTCCCATAAGAATCGTAATTTGTTCACGACCCCTTAAAGTCAAAACAATTTAAAAGATATATATTATGACGCCACCTATCAATAGTAAAATAACTAAAATTTACCCTCCAAGTGCGTAAATACCATCTCTCTGTTCCAACTTTCCCTGAGCAGCTCCCTTTTCGTCCTGAATATTGTAGCCATATTCATATTTTGGTGGATTCTAAAAAAATATATTAAAGATAAAACCATTTGCTGTATTGCTGTATTTTTTAGTTAAATATAAAATCAATTAAGACAAGTTTCTTTAAATCCATTGGCGAAGATAGACTTTAAGTAACTTCCACCTAAATATCATTCTTTTGCTTTCCCATTTTGAAAATTTTCAAAATTTCGGAAAGCCTTGTTGTCGTGCAAAAAAAATTTTTTTTGCCAATTGCTTTCCCATTTTGAAAATTTTCAAAATTTCAGAAATCCTTGTATTCGTGCAAAAAATTAAAAAAAAAATTGGGATCGACGAATCTGAATATGATAATAAAAATTTTCTAATTCCACCACCTGAGGGTCGGAAGGTAGTTTTCATGAAAACTGGAATATTGGGGTTTTTAAGGTTGCTGAAAGTGAATCTGATAATAAAAAATTCTAACTCCACCCCCTGAGAGGCGGGGAGTAGTTTTCGTGAAAATTGCTATATTGGGGTTTTTAAGGTTTCTGAAATTGAATCTGATAATAAAAAATCAATTTCACGCGCACAGGTGATTAATGGGAAAGCTCTTTTACTGGACAGTGTATTTTTTTACAACCTTAATATTTTAATCAAACCAATACCAATAAATATCACTGTAATGTTTATGTCAATATTTGACTATTTTTAAAAGGGGGTATTGAAATATTAACTTACACTGTCTGGTATCTCCGGCGGTTTGACGTATCCAGGCGGTTTAACGGCTTCCGAAATACAGAGGAATGTCAGTATGAATAATGAGGTCACCTGAAAAAAAAAAGAATGTATTGAAGATTTCCGAATTCTAAGTCATTAAGAATTCACAAATATTTTTTTAAAATTAAACTACTGATAAGTTTACACGTCAGATTTTCAGAAAAAATAAATTATTGTAAATTAACTTTTTTATAATTTTGGCGAAGGCGCAAATATGGTCTTCCAAGGAAATAAGATTCATTCCGTGTTTAAAAATATTTATCCAATAATAACCCCCGCCAGGCTTTTACTTTATTGAGTGGATAATTATTTATGTTACCCACTCAACTGTCACTTGTCAAATTATTTTCTTGTAAATATCATTAAAATTTTTAATAAAACTATGAATTCCTAAGCTATTTATTGGATAAAACCTTGTATGGCACTCATGGGTAAACCGATATTGCCCTCTCGAAAATTAACCTGCTTGGCTGACGAGTCGCAGGTTAATTTTCTAATGCATTTTCTAAGGCAATATCTTACTTTACCCACTAGTACCATAAATAACTATTCTTTTTCAAGTCGTGAAAAATATCATAACAAAATTGTGTGCCTAATTTTTTTATACTTTATTTGAAAATGTCAAATTTTCATTGTTTGAGCTAAAATTTGGCAAGGATATAAATTGTTTGATTTTGCACGATATGTTATATGTTATAAGATACTTAAAGTACATATGGTTATGGTTATTAGGGTGGAGGGTAGCTATCTACACGCACTTAGGCCACTTAGCTGGGCCCATTGTACTACCTCCCTTTGGTCGCAGCAATTTAGCCTCTCAGCCATCCAATTCTTTGAATATATCTAAGAAGATGTCTGGGAGTGATGCTGCTTATACCGGCCATGACGAGCCAGTACTCGTCTAGCATGGACCCTCTTATTAAGGCTAACGCTGGACAGTGACATAACACATGTTCCATTGTTTCCTCTTCCATGTAGCATCTTCTACAGATGGGGTCGACTGGCTTCCCCATGATGTTAAGATGTGATGATATTTAGTTTGCAGTGACCTGTTACGATGCTTGCAAACTGTCTTAGGTTATCCCTTTTTAGTTGCATACAAAAGCGTGCTGTCTTTTCACACGGAGTGGGAAGGGCTGCTCTTGCATGTTTACAGTCGTTTCTCGTAATCCAATTACGGGTGTGTTTTATGTGGGTTTCTTGATTAATGAGAGCTGTTTTGCTTAAAGTACATACTATATGTTTTTTCTCCTTTGAGAGCCAAAGTATTCTATAATTTCACTCGATTTATTTTATTGTTATTTTATTTATTTAAATGTTATTCGGAGCTGAACTAATCATAAGCTAAAACTTTATTGTTTATTTTTCAAAGACCAACTATTGTCACTGAACTGATTTACTTAATGGTTTATTCTGCGACCATCCGGAACTTCATAGCTAATAATAATATTAATAATAATAATAATAAAAATAAGAATAACCAGCTAAGGGGCTGTTCAAGGATGACGTCACCTCCATAGGGGGAGGGAGGGTTGGTCAAAAGGTGACGAAAAGTGACGAATGGGGGGAGGGGGGTTCGGGTAAAAGTGACGTCACCTAGGTGATGCTGGATGCCCTAGGTGTTCTGCATAAAAAATTAAGCAAAGCGCAGTTGTTCTAGTTTTTAAACTTTTTGAAGTGTTGGACAGTGTATTTTACATGTGAAAGTGTATTCTTATGCATGTTGTCTTTTATTTTTTTTTAACAAAAAACTATTTCACACCAAGTATTATAAATGCTGGTAATCAAACTGTAATAAAATCAAATCAATTTGCTTTTATTAAAATAAATAAACAAAAATATATAAGTTTATTCTGCATAAATAATTACAAGTTTTCTTGATTAAATTAAATATGTAAATAGGACGATCTGTGTCTAAAAACAAAGATTTTTATTTATTTATTTATTTATTTATGTATTTTTCGGGGGCAGATTTTTTTTATGTAAAAAAGTTTGTTAGAAAAAAAAGAACACACTGATCGCACAACGCAGCAATGGAGCTCTCTACAACTAGAATTATGAAACAAAAGACGTCTACCCTATCTCTATCTCATTTGTGCTACACTTTCCAGCCAACCAAATAAATACTGTATTTGTTTTTCATACAACAAATACAGTATTTATTTGGTTGGCCGGAAAGTGTAGCAGTGAGTGGCACGAACGAACATAGCTAACGTGAATCTGTAGAATAAGATAATTCTACTAACATTTAGATGGCAGCAGTAATTTCTTTAATAAAACACTTTTCGCCCGGCCAAGTAAATATTGTATTTGTTCAACAAAGAACAAATACACAATTTGTTTGGTTGGGTGGAAGTGGGAGTGTATGTATGTCTTCTATCCTTTTTGGGTAGAACTTTTGTCCCTGTCTAATCTAATGGGAGAAATCGCCATTTAACTTTTGGCACAAGTCAAATCCTTATTTTTTAATCATGGCACTCTTTACCATTTACGCCCAAGCTTATTCTGTACGTAAAAAGGTTTTAAGTATTTAAAAAAAAAGGTGAGAGACCTAAATAAGCCTAAGCTCTCCGTAACAACCAGATTTTATACGCATGTACCGAACTTGGTAGAAAAAATAGGGCCTTTTTTTTAATATTAATTATGGTAACACTGATATAATAATAGCGTTATTAATACAACATAGTGTATATGCTCGAACCATAAATTGTACTATGGTATGTACTAACTATGACATACGATAACATTTGTTGTTGTATTTATGACATTTTTATGTTGTTTACAACATTTCTATCAGTGTCTGGTAAAAAAAATGTTGAAAATTAAAATTCCGTTTGCGCGGAAACAAACAGGATAATGTAATTATTATTGATGCAATTTTTAATAGCGAACCACAAACCAGATTTTCGTGGTCTACGAGAAAATATAATAAAATCATATTAAAATACATTTGGTTTTCCAATAAATTTATTTAGCTTCCTGCAAATATCTCTGTTAAAAATAAACGTAAAGTTGAAAAAAATAAATCTCTTCTCTCTATATCTCTACTCCATACCAAAACTACTCCATAACAAACAGACAGGCACGTTTCTTATGAAAATTCCCAAGCAACAAAACATGTAAAAAAGTGGAAAAAAATCTATTATCAATCGATAATTAGACGTTTTGTCCATTTTTTTACCTGTTTTGTTGTTTGGGTTGGTTTTTGGTCAAAAATTCTGAATTTTTGTAGGATGTAGATTTAATATTTCTGATCAAAAGCTTTCATTGACCCAACTCGATCTGACGACTTTACATCAATTTTTGTTCTTATTATACAGTGCGGTCCAAAAGTCACCCCCCTTTAAACTTTTGAACGAGTTGAGATATCGACTTCAAATTTAGAACTCTTAAATAAGACAACTTAAACTATCTTTTAGCATATATTTGATATTTTCAGCTCTTAAAATGTGGGCAGGGGGGCATGGGGGGACATTTTTTTTAAATGGAAAGGGGGGTCGTGTGATACATCATTTTAAAGCTTATGAAATTCTCCATTTAACTACATATTTTTAAATAAAAAAAAATGGGTTTAAAATGGGGTTGAAAATGGGTATTAATGTCAAAATTCCTGATGAATTACACGACCCCCCTTTCCATTTAAAAAAATGTCCCCCCATGCCCCCCTGCCCACATTTTAAGAGCTGAAAGTATTAAATATATGCTAAAAGACAGTTTAAGTTGTCTTATTTAAAAGTTCCAAATTTGAAGTCGATATCTTAACTGGTTCAAAAGTTAAGAGGGGGGGGGTGACTTTTGGACCGCTCTGTATATGCTCGTTAAAAAAACTAAAATTATATATTTTTCGTTTAAAATAAAGGTAAAAATTTAAAAATCTTTGTAAATATGGCGAAGGCGCCACTACAACAAGAAAAAAAAAGAAAAAAACTGTCAGATTTTCTTAATAATATGTAAAATGAATGAGTTTACATTAAAATGATGTATAAAAATCTAACTTTCAAAATAATGTTATTTTATTGAAAAAAAAAAAAATGTAGAAGGTAGTAAAAAGTTTATATTTTACTGAAATATAATAAGTAAAGTTACTTGAGGTTCCAAATATACAAAATATTTCAGTACCTCTCAGGGTAGAGCACCTTGTATACAAGGTACTGCTAAAAAATCTCGTTAAAAATACTTAATACGAAGTGAAAATGACAGTGAAAGTTTAAAAAAAATAAAAACGAGTTGGTTTATGAGAAAATTTAAATTTAACTTTTAAAATTAAATAATATGATTAAAATATATTTGTCTTTTGTACTTTATAACTACTTTATTTCTCAGAAATAAGTTAATTTGTTTAATAATTAAGCACATTATTAATTGAATGTGAAATTAACTTATTTACTTTCAGACAATCGCATAATGCGTAAGTAAATAAAACATTCACCAAGCAAGAGAGTCTGCAAAACAATACCAGGTACAATCTAAATTAAAAGGCAGTAACTGCTTATTTTGAATTAAAGATAAACAAAATAAGAAAAAAATCATCTTTGACTCCTTTACCCCACCACAATTTTTACCAGAAACAATGCCAGCCTATAACTTTGGATAAGGAACCTATGATCATACAGAAAAATATCGTTTTAAAAGGGAATTTTAAGCTAAATGACAAACATATATTTTACATCGGCACTTAGTGCTACTAAGAGTGCCGATGTATTGAAATCTTCGCCGAAAAGTCAAAATCTAAAAGTAAAAGGTTTTTTTAACATATCTCACATATTTATAACCCGATTTCAAAAAATTATATTTTAAATAAGAGCTCTTTTTAAGCCCTATAAAAAATGTTATATACAGTTTTTTGCTAGAATATAATGTTTTAAAGATACAGAATTTAAAATCAAACAAAACACCTAGTTTGAAATTTGCAAACTAGATGGCTCTAGTGTACAATAGTGCCGATGTTTTGACAGGGTGCTGGCAACATTTCATCTAGTTTGTTTTAAAAAATGGAAAATGTAAAAAAATATGAAAAAATCATTTCTAAGTTTTATTTAATAATATTAAAGATATAAATAAATATTCGTTAAAACCCATTTGGCAACAGCGCATTACCAATATACGCAATAATTAGGGCGACCTTTAAATAGACCAATGAGGGTTGTTTATTTTCACTTTATTGCTATATCCTGCCATTTGAAGATCTTAAATTTGGGGAAAGTCAGTATTCTTATACAGGGTGATCATTTGAAAACGATCCACCCCAAATATGTAGCAAACTAAAATCCTATACACTTGTTTTCCCGATAAACCGATAGACAGACAGAAAGAGACAGACAGACAGACAGACAAACAAACATGTACTGGAAATCAAAAATGCAATATTTGTTTTACTAAGGGAGAGCAAAAACATACGATTTTAAAATTTACTTCGTTTTATGTGAATCGCTCAAATACATGTAACATATTGCTTTTTTCCTACGACCGGCAGATTACAATAAAGATAACCTACATCGTGTAAACCGAGATTACTTTTATTCTCATTTGCGCAAATGAGAATAAAAGTTTCGTTTAATGCAAAATAAACGACCTCATCAGTACCACTATTAATTTAAAAGGATTTGACAGAACTAATTTATTTAATTAGAAATAGAAAGGATTTTTATATAATTAAAAATCAATATAAATAAAATAATCTCTGGATCACAATTTAAAACTAAATAAAACGTTGCAAGCACGCTGTCAAAGCATCGGCACTATTGTACACTAGAGCCATCTAGTTCGCAAATTTTAAATTAGGTGTTTTGTTTGATTTTAAATTCTGTATCTTTAAAACATTATATTCCAGCAAAAAACTGTATATAACATTTTTTATAGGGCTTAAAAAGAGCTTTTATTTAAAATATAATTTTTTGAAATCGGGTTATAAATATGTAAGATATGCTAAAAAAGCCTTTTACTGCTTTAAACGCCAATATCTCGAAAACAATGCGTTTTAAGAAAACGTTGTTTATAACATTTTTTGACCAATTTAAAATAATCTTTTATATAAGTGCTAAATTAACCAAATACAATAATAATTGCCTTAATTATAAACAAAAAACGCTAAAAATAGGAGTTTTACCCTATTTTTACCCCCTTACCCCCAATCGTTTACCCCCAAAATCTAATCAGCTCTCTTAGTAGCACTAAGTGCCGATGTATTTAATTAAATAAGAGTTAATAAAATAGCAGAATATATTTATTCCATTTAAACACACTTTTAAATTCATTAAGAATTTCATAATAATATTCTTATAAGACTAAATAATTTTAATCATAGGTTATACAGGGTGTTCAGTAATTGGCGTGGCAAAATTTGAGATGTGATTCTATATCCAAATTTATCAAAAAAATCAATATCAAGGTTGGTCCGAAAATGAGCCCTAAGGGAACGATCAAGTATTACGTAACGCAAAATGTACCTAAATTCATACACTTTATACCTCGGTTCTCGCGTTCTTCAAGGCTGTAGAGATTTCATATTTTGGCTACCCTCCCTAACACACCCCCTATTAGGGGGGTAGCCAAAATATGAAATCTCTATAATCTATAATAACGCGAGAACCGGGGTATGAAGTGTATGAATTTTGGTACAATTTGCGTTACGTAATACTTGAACGTTCCCTTATCGAGTGTAACATTATATGTGAAAGTATTATCGGATAAGCAAAGAGAGAAATGAAATGTAAAGTGCTATTCAAGTTGAAATATTTCAATTATACGCCGACTAGATTAGAAAAAAAGCCTTTCGATATCGATTTTAAATACCTAAAAAGTTTTTTAAATTTAAAATCAAACAGTTAGATTACTTTCTTTTGCATTATAAAAAATTGCAACATAACCAAACATTTCATGTTTTATATGATTGTAAATAAAATACTGTTCTAACCTCATAAGAAAATGACATTTTTAACTCTTGAAACACTATTTAGCCTTGTCATTTTACCTCAGTCTCTCTCGAGTAGGAAATGTTCCATTTGCGGCGCAGCCGAGTAAAAAAAGAACTCGATGTGCACTGAAATGGTTTGCGTCGAGGCGCGTATACTATTTTTCCTACGACCTAACACCTAAACATCAAAAAAACGCAAAAATTATCTTAAAATTAGTTTGTCAATTTGAGATTATGTGTTTGACGTTTACTAATTTTCTGACAGCAAATATCTAAAGTCAGCTGATTGTCACTTTCCAACCGTTGTCATGGGCAACGGGTGGGAAATAGGCACTAACTACTAACTAAGTCGTAGGAAAAGTAATCTTAATCCTTTGAAATCTCTGACTAAAGAAGGGATAAACTAGTGTTGCATACATTGTGAGAGAGTAATATTGGTTCATCTTTAATAATGACTTGTCTCTATTCAACTCACTAATATAATATGTTCTCTTTCCACTCCAGGCAAATAATATTTACGTTTTGCTTCACTCCCACTCGTGTAAGTTTTCCATAGCACACCAGCTATGTTGGATGTAAACAAACTATTCATACTAGTATAGGCTTTACTAGTCTCTTCTTCTTTTGTCTGAGTGTGAACTTAGTTTAAGGCGCAAATAGAACGTTAAAACGTAAACCTAAAAACGTAATAAGAACAAATGAACGCATTCAAATAAATGGTACAATATACAATTGAACGGAAGTCGCAATTGTAGGGGAGACTGGGGTCAATTGAAACATTTTTGAGAAAATTGCTTACTGTAACTATGGTTTTTATTCTTTTTCATCGCAGACAGGGCCCACTTATCTTGAGATTCGAAAAAATTGTAAATCTCATGGGTTGAAAATATAAAAATTGTAATTTTAGCAGTAGTTGAAACGTTTTTTTTAGTCATTAACTTTTTCTAGGTAGGGATAAAAGTTGTAATTTTAGCAGTAGTGGATTCGAAAAAGTTGTATTTTTATAATAAAATAGGATAACTTTATTTCCATTTGAATTTTTACAAATTTTTGGATAATGTCAAAAAATAATGGGTTAAAACGCGTTTTAACCGACCCCAGTGAAATTGTTTCAATCGTCCCTAGCACATTTCGTTACATTTAATTAAGCAGCAAATAAAATATATCTCATGAGTGAATAATAATCATATCCCTTCAAGCTTGAACATTAGAAGTCACTATATTCTAAAGGACCCTTTAAATAACACAATAGTTTTGGATTAATAAGCAAAAGAACAAAAACTAAAATACTTACATTTGGGTGCGAAAAAGAAGTTCACTTACATAAAAATATATGGCCTTCTCTTAGAGGCGCTGAGTACTGATTGACACGTTCCAACACGAATGCCGCTTCCTTTGCCCTTGGGCCCCACCGCTTTTACAACTCGTTTCGGATATATTCAACTTGTTTCAAACGACGTTTCAATTGACCCCAGTCTCCCCTATATTGTATCGTTTATTTGCATACATTCGTTCTTTACGTTTTTACGTTTACGAGTAAAAAGTATTTGTAAACAGACCTTTATTTAAAAGAAGGGAACTCTTTAGTGTAATGAAATTGTCAGTATAGGAAATTAATATATTATTCCATACTTAATTTTACTATTTTAATATCCATTTTGCCATAAATTAATATAGGTACGGTAATTGTTAATTGTTTTGATCTGAAGAAAGTGAAAATTGATTTTGAAACATTATTCCGGTCAATTATCGAAATGATAGTGAAAGGAAAACGGGCGCAAATTATTTATTATCAATAAACTTCGTAACATCATTATTCAATTTCTTCCTCTGGTCAACAATTATCGGTAATTCATGCATCATATGTACAGGTGCCTGACTTTAAACTGACAGGTCATATTATAGTTATTTATGGTACAAAAGAGGAAACTAGGATTTTGCCTACGAGAAAATTAACCCACGAGGCTGGAGGCAGCGTGGATTAATTTTAATGAGGGCAGTATTGCTTACGAGTGACATAATAGTTATTTATGGTACTAGTGGGTAAATTAAGATATTGCCCATGAGAAAATTAACCTGCGAGGCGTCAGCCAAGCAGGTTAATTTAGTTTACCCATGAGTGCCATACAAGGTTTTATCCAATAAATAGCTTAGGAATTCATATTTTTATTAAAAATTTTAATGACATTTACAAAAAAAATAATTTGACAAGTGACAGTTGAGTGGGTAAAATAAATAATTATCCACTCAATAAAGTAAAAGCCACGCGGGGGTTATTATTGAGTTTATCTATTTAAAATAAAGCTGGTAATTGTCTTATTATCTGTATGTATTGGATAAAGCCATATTTTTCGCTCTATTTTAATTTCCGTATAAATACACTGCATGACACCATATTTTTTTTCTTTTCTTATTAAACAAACAATTTATAATGATTATTATTGTCTCTTGCGAATACAAACCGCTTGCTATTATTTCATCAATAATTCAATACACAATTCTTCAGAATCTATTTATTTATAAATGCAACTCAACAGATAATGTGTGGGTAGTATAATAGACAATTTTCAACAATTTATTGTCCATCAGACAAACTTATTAAGTTTAGAATGTGTTCCCATTAGTCTACTTTTTAAAAGTTACATTTAGATTAATGTCAACTATTATTTGTGTGCCAACCTTATAAAAAAAATTGTAGTGAAAACTGGTTCCAAAACACATATTAGAATAAACGAAATCTCGTGAATTTTCATATGGAAATTCCAAAAACCGCATGAAATTTTTTAAAAACTTTTTGAAGTACATTGAAATTTTATAAAATCCCATGAAACTTGACAAATAAGTCCATATTACCAAACCAACATGAGTTAACAAATTAAAAAAAAAATAATGTATTTTTATGAGAAAACAGTTTTTATCAGCACATCTGGTTTTCCAGATTTACCACATAATGTATAATAATAAATGTGATAAGAGTTCATGGGATACTAATGTATTTTTCCTACGACCTACTATTTCCCACCCATTGCTTATGACAACGGTTGGAAAGTGACAATCAGCTGATTTTACATATCTGCTGTCAGAAAATTAGTAAACGTCAAACACATAACCTCAAATTGACAAACTAATTTTAAGATAATTTTTGCGCTTTTTTGATGTCTAGGTGTTAGTAGGAAAAATAGTGTACGCACCTCGACGCAAACCATTTCAGTCACTAAAAACTAGGTTCGCGTACTCGGTGCTTAGGACATACCGTATATTTTTGGGATATATGGGCAGTACCTTTCGGGATATCCTTGGGATATACGACTAACGTCCCGGGACATACGGAATTAAAAGGGCATTGAAAGGATATCTGGGGGATATTGTGTGCTATATGGGTCGTTATCTTCAGAAAATTTGTGATTCATCGAATCATTCGTGCTAAACGAATTTTTCCATATATTTTCACAAAAAGTTCTTGCCTGAGATTGTATTTGATAAAATAGAGGTGGGATATGAATAGAGGTGTTAAACTACTGGAAGTATTTTTTTTTTTTTTTTTTTGATGTGGACAGTTAATTTAATTTTTAAACTAGATGAAACGTTGCAAGCACCCTGTCAAAACATCGACACTATTGTACACTAGAGCCATCAAGTTTGCAAATTTCAAACTAGATGTTTTGTTTGATTTTAAATTCTGTATCTTTAAAACATTATATTCTAGCAAAAAACTGTATATAACATTTTTTATGGGGCTTAAAAAGAGCTTTTATTTAAAATATAATTTTTTGAAATCGGGTTATAAATATGTGAGATATGCTAAAAAAAACCTTTTAAACGCAAATATCTCGAAAACATTGCGTTTTAGGAAAACGTTGTTTATAACATTTTTTGACCAATTTACAATTATCTTTTATATAAGTGCTAAATTAACCAAATACAATAATAATTGCCTTAATTATAAACAAAAAACTCTAAAAATAGGAGTTTTACCCTATTTTTACCCCATTACCCCCAATCGTTTACCCCCAAAATCTAATCAGCTCTTCGGAATACGATAAGAAACAATATGCAAAAAACCGCAAGTCGATATCTCATGTAGAAATAGAGTTAGAGAGTTTACACCCAGACAGACAGACAGACGGACGCAAAATTTTTTTTACTAATTTCGACTCAGAATGGTCTAAAACGTCGAGAAATGTGAAAAAACGTGGTCAAAGATTTTGACTTTTCGGCGAAGATTTCAATACATCAGCACTCTTAGTAGCACTAAGTGCCGATGTAAAAAATACATATAAGGGAAAGTATTATTTAGTTATTTGTTGTATTTTTAAGTAATTTATCCCTCGTGGCAAAATTTTTCTTTCAAATATTTCGCTGTAATTGGCTATGCACTGCGAATTAGAGATCGATCTAGATTCTACCATTTAATTTATTATTACTATTAGGTTTCTATATTAATTATTATTTATTGGGTTTGTCACGTTGCTATTAGTGGAAACTGATACACAGAAAAAAGGATTGCTTGAACCAAAGACACGTATCTTTCAATATATTTAAAGTATAAAAATATGTTTATTCTCTTGTTTCAAGGCTAGAATTTCTTTAAACCAAAGTCAATAACCTTGAATAAAAAGCGCGGATCTTCATTCAAAAACTCATGCTCTTCATTCAAGGATATTGACTTGGGTTCAAAGAAAGGCTAGACAAGAAAATATGGCTTTGAACATATCAAAAGACAGGTTTGCTTGATTCAAGGAATCCTTCTTTTCGGTGTATCAGTTTTCAGGGACTATAATTTAAATTTAAATTTCAGTTTTCAGTTTTTTTTAGGCTTTAGAAGGTGTTTGCCGCCAAAAAGTTTATTGGCGAAGCCAATATGGCTGTTTATTATCTACAGTTTTGATTATAATAATAATTTTTATCGATACATAGAAAAATTGGATTCCTTGAACCAAGGACACGTGTTTTTCGATATGTTCCAAGCCATATTGTCTTGTTTCAAGGCTAGTAATTCTTTGAGAAAAATTCAATGTCCTTGAATGAAGAGCACGGGTTTTTGAATGAAGAGCACGGGTTTTTGAATGAAGATCTGCTCTTTTCATTCAATGACGTTGACTTTGGTTTAAAGAAATGCTAGCCTTGAAACAAGACAATATGGCTTTGAACATATCGAAACACAATAAATTATGTTTTACCTTTAACCTTTTTTTGAGTCATAATATTTTTATTAGTTGGAAATTTTTCTTTTATTAGGAAAATTAGAGTAGTCTCCAGCCTCCAAATAATGTTCCTTCGGTACACCCCTGTTTGCGGGAGGGACACGAAAATTTTCAGCTTGTTTAAAAGTGAAAACAAGAAAGGAAACGCTTTTTAATAAAAACAATACACTTAAAATTTAAGCCTTAAATTATAATTATCGATTGTAATTATAATTATTCAGGTAACTTTTAAATTAAATCTGCAACGGTTTTTTACTTTCTCACAAAAGTATTGTGATGGAAAAAAATTTTTTTTTTTTTTGCTAAAGTCACCTTATTTTTTCCTGAAACGTCGGCCTGTCTGTCTGTATCCACGATAACTTAAGAACGATTTGAGCTAGCTACTTGAAATTTGGTATGCAAATGTATTTTTATATTACCTTGGACAAGTTCGTATTTGAGCAAAATCGGTTGGGGGAAAGGGGGGTACATTTTTGTTTTGGTCGTATTTTTTTAAATTATTTATAATATAACCAAATAAAACTAGACAAAAAATGTTATCATCATAAATGTAAAAAATTGTTTCTAGACGTACGTGACTTTCTTATTATTTAAATTAAAAATTACTTAAAAGGTAAAATAAAATTACACAAAAAATATTTCAATCATCATTTTTTTCTATGACCCCCCCCCCTCCAAAAAAAAGGTAATAAATGTTTTTGGACATAACTTATTTAGTATTCCCAATAGAAGAAATATTTAAAAGCCACCTAAAAGGTAAAATAAAATTACACTCTCTCTTCAAAATGTACCAAAATATAATAAATTGTTTCTGGACAATACTTTTTTTATGAGAAAGTATTCTCGCTCATTCGAGACGGCTGGTTTCTATAAATATATCAGTTTTCTTTTGGAAAATTGCCTGTATTTTGCCAAACCTGTCGGCCCCCCCGGAGGACCGGACCCAATTTAGTACTCACCCCCGATGAGAGGGCCTGAGCATGTTCCCTTAAAATTAAACACCCTATTTAACCTACTCTTAAAACTTGAAATAATATTAAATTATTTATAATTTCGCATTAAATCTATTTTAAATAATGCAACCTTACCTTCGCAAGAAACTAATTTTATTATCAGTATTTTATCACAAAAAACCAATAAAAAACAAACTCATCTTATCACGTCTCGAGGAACACTGAATAAAACATATTTTGCTTTGTTGCTAGATGTACGTCTGTCGTGACAGCATACAAGCGCGGCGGCTCGCACTATCACATCGGCAAACGCGCTCCACCGATTTTGCTTGGCGATGAAATATTTCTCAGTCCAAAACTTTTCGTAAGGATGGGAAATTGAAGCACTTTTCTCGATGTTAGATCGCGGTTGGGTGGCTAAAAGTGTAATTTGAGGTTATGTTTTTGATCGATCCGGTTTTAATTGAATATTTTCAAATGTAAGTTATTAATAGCGAATTAAAAGTGGTTTAACATTCATTAAATACAAACTAATTACATTCTTGTGATTTTGTTACGAAACTGAATCTAAATTGTGTGCATTGTTTACGAAGATTTTGGACAAATGAATTCCATATACATACATAAAAAGGTAAGTAAAAATTTGACAATAAGGGTGTCTAGCGGTTCAGTAAATTTGGGTAACTTAGTCGTTTAGGGAAATGTCAGATAGTTTTACAGGTTTTCTTTAGAAAAAAACCGGAAATTTTTAATCAACTTGTTGTATAAAGTTTTGTAATTTATTTTAAAATTGTCTGTATTTTGCCAAGCCTGCTGAGCCCCCGCATAGGGATGTAAATAATAAAAAACGGTTTGTTTGTTTTTTAAACAAATTTTTTTTTTGTTTTAAAGCAACTAGCTTTATTTTTTTTATATAGGTACCTAATATATGTATATTATACAAATATTTAAAACCAATCGATATCCAGGTCCTAGCACAATGGATAACCAGGTCCAGGTTCTGGCAGCCAGGACCCTTAACGTGAATTAACTTTTTGATGTATTTTTATATTATCTTGGACAAGTTCGTATTTCAGTAAAATCGGAAAGGGGGTAAAAGGGGGGTTAAATTTTTGTTTTGGTCGTATTTTTTAAATTATTTACGATAGAAGAAATTTAAAAACCACATAAAACGTTAAATAAAACTACACAAAAAATGTAATTATCATTCTTTTTCCAGTCACCCCCTAATATCCCCCAAAATGTATAAAAAAAAATATTTCTGGGCCTTTTTTATTATTCACAATAGAAGAGAGATTTAAAAACCACTCAAAAAGGAAGAGAAAATTATATGAAATATTCATTATAATTTTTTCATGAGCCCCCCCTGCCCCTCTCCACAAAATATAATAAATTGTATCTGGACATAAGGGAACGTTCAAGTATTACGTAACGCAAATTTTGATCATTTTCGACTCCCCCCCCCTGTCGGGCTATTTTCCCATTAACATGGGCGTAACACTCCAAAATGATCCATGAAGCTGAAGTTTGCAACGTTTTTTTGCAACGAAAATTCAAACAATTATTTCATAACCTACGTTTTTGCGCCCGAGTAGAAGTTTAGAAAACAAGCCGCTTGCGGCTAGTTTGCTAAAGTATTAGTGCGCTAAAAACGTGTTATGGAATAAGTGCTTTAATATACTATTTGAATTTTCGATGCAAAAAAACGTTGCAAACTTCAGCTTCATAATGATCCCCAACCCCCCCTAGTAGCGTTACGTAATACTTGAACGTTTCCTAACTTTTTTTATGATAAAGTATTGTCGCTCATTCGAGACGGCTGGTTTATAAATACAATACACTTAAAATTTAAGCCTTAAATTATAATTATCGATTATTCGATAATTTTTTGAATTAAATCTGCAACGGTTTTTTTTTTTGTTATTTAGTGGTTTTGTTTGTTTATGTTCAACGTGGATACTTAATTAAGGTCATTAATTTAAGAAAAGTGAAAATATAAAGACTTTTATTCTTGTATACGAGCTCCATAAAGCGAAAAAAGCAAAATAAATGATTAAATGTCAAAACTTTCAATTACCGAGCCTGCAAAGGAAATCGTAAAAAATTGGATTTATTGGATAATTTACCAAAGGTACGGAGCTGCCTATAAATTGCGTCACACGAATTATAAGTAAACTAGATAAAACGTTGCAAGCACCCTGTCAAAACATCGGCGCTATTGTACACTAGAGCCATCTAGTTTGCAAATTTCAAACTAGGTGTTTTGTTTGATTTTAAATTCTGTATCTTTAAAACATTATATTCTAGCCAAAAGTTGTATATAACATTTTTTATAGGGCTTAAAAAGAGCTTTTATTTAAAATATAATTTTTTCAAATCGGGTTATAAATGTGTGAGATATGTTAAAAAAACCTTTTAGACTTTTCGGCGAAGATTTCAATACATCGGCACTTTTAGTAGCACTAAGTGCCGATGTAATAAGTAAATAAAACCCTTATGGGCCTGCCTTTGCTTAATCGTACAGATTTCTTATGACATCTATGATATCATATTTGGTCCTTTTTGCCCCAGTCATACTATTTTTTATACTCTACAGTTTAACGAGAAATCCGAACCTTGATTGTCGGCATTTTCAGACAAGTTCGCTATATTTGATCCACTCATTTGGCTGTCTTTATATGCGACTGAAAATTCACACAAAATATTAAAAATTTGAATAATTTTGAAGAAAAAATTCTTCAAAAAAAAACATTAAAAAAATAATAGTTACACAGTTAAACAGAGAATTTTAAGCTCTTTTAAATAACAAATCACAAGACCTAGGGTGCCATTTGAAATATTGTTCCCCATTGCCCCCCGGGCAACCGAATTTAAAATTGAATAATATAATGATAATTTTTATTGTGTGATTTACATATTTTAAATTTAAAGTTTATATCCCATTTCATTCAAAAGTTACTGGGGGTGTACCATTTAAAACATAAACCTGTATATTTATGTGGTCACTAAATATTATTTAGTAAATAATATTACTGATTTTTCCATTTTTCTTGGTTTATAACAGGGGGCCCCTTTGCCATTTTGCCTACCTAGCTTCAAGAAACCATTTGGGCTTGCCAAAAATATATTTTTGGCAACTATAATTTCAATAGTAAAGAATAAAAGTTAGATAAATTTTAAAATACCATAAATAGAGTTTTATAATTTCAATAATATAAACATAAGCTGTGATTAGTTTGTCTACGGTGACTGGATAAATAAATGAAACAAATGAATGAAGCCGTGCGCTATTCAAAGTGCAAGGTGAAGGTTGAATAGTAGACATAGTAGTACAATCACCTGTGCACAGGTGAGCATTTCTCCTGTTATTCACCTGCAGTTTTTGTATACAAATGATAAAATCACTGTTACTGATACAGTTAAATCCGAAAAAAAAACAAGATTGAAAATTTAGTTGCATAAATTCAATAATTACAGTACAAACAAAGCCGTTGCCATGTTGACAATATTTGTCAAAATTACTTATAATAATTATAAAGTAATTAGAAATGCGTTAAGAAATGTTAAGAAATCTCAAACTATTAGTATATTGGAAGTAGGATGTAAGGAAGTAATTCTGGCTAGTGATCTCTATAGAGACCTTTAATTGTGGAAGGTTTGGACTCGGAAAGAAAGAAGATATCAAATGAAATACAGGATGAAAATTTACTTAATTATTTGAGAGAATGCTATTTACAAGAAGCGGTGCATGCTATAAACAATACAAATTTTCCTGGGTCAAAAACCCGTCGCCGCATCGATAGTTCCAAGATTAAAAAAGCGAAAACCGGAAAAACCTTCTTTTAAACGAAAATCATAATTTTCATAAATTATATGTTTGGTTAGTAGAGTTCAAATTTTTATTTTTTCATAAGATTTACTAAATATTGTGTTTTAATTTTTGATTTGATTAAATATTCTAAATGTTTTTTCAGTTTATTATTTATTAGTATTTTTTTAATATTCGACATTATTCGCATGCATTTTCTGTAATAAACTTTGAAAAAACTGACAATTTATTGTCAAATTAATCTAACCTATTTCTTAAAATCTTACTTAAACTATAAAATAATTAGTAAAATTGACATTTTAGCATATTTAAATCTTGTCCAACTGTACCAACAAAATTTTTAGTTTTTTCAAAAAATAAGTAATTTTCTTTCTTTAAGTGTATTAAGTGGATAAATTCACTTAATACACGAGTTGAGAATTAAATTTTATCCAACACCCTTTAATTTTAAATAAAAATCTATAATTTAGTAAAAAATTATGTCAAAAAGATCAAGTTTTCTTAATACGCAAAAGAGTGAGCAAAACATTTTTTTTTTCACTTGTAGAAAAAACTTAACTTTTTATATTCCTATGCAAAAAAGTGAGTAAAAATTTTTGTAGTCACATCTGGTTAATAATAATTTTTGTGAGCTGGTGTAATATTTTTTTTTGAATGTCACTTAAAATGTCATATATTGAAAAAAAAAACAAGCGGTGAAGATATGTAATGCTACGCATTCTATTAAATACTATTGCATTTTTTCAAATAACGCAAGTTAAAACTATTTAAAACGCAAAATAAAGTATTGCTACCAACAAAAAAAAAATTTTAATAATCAAATCTTTTCTTTTTCGAAAAACGAATAAAATTGAAAAAAAAAAAATTGAAAGTTATAATTTTTTAATTTTTTTTTTAATTTAAGTTTTTGGGGGATTACTTTAAAAAAATATATGAATCTTCCCCTCATAGAACTTAATTTTTCCTGAAAATCGAATTATGCGTTCTTGAGTTATCGTGTCCACAAAAAACGTGACTTTGTATCCAAGAATTTAATGTCTAGGATGTTTTTTGGCGATTTTGGGAAATTCGAAACTACCGTATAATACTGTGAATAGTGTAATAAGCATTGCTTCCGCACAGGACTTACCTGCAAACCCCTTGTAAACATTTCTCCTGCTATCCACCTATCACTGTTAAACAACTACCACTGACTGAAACCGTTTTCAGCAAATAACGACAAATATACCACACACCGCCTCTATTCGGTCACAGCACTCTTTGAAGACGCTGTGTTTCAGTGACTGATCTCTTTTAGAAATGTAAGTGAATTTCATCTTATTCCTTCTTGCCGGAGTACCATGGTACTGCAGTACCTTTCACCTGCCTTGCCCATTATTTTGCTAAGAAGTCTCCTAGGGAGTGAAAAATTATCTACCCCATGCCACATAAAAATAGTGCTGCTAACAAAATAATACTTTTCCCTATATTATTTTTTAAGCATTATTGTTAAACGAAAAATATAAAAAATGCTTTTTTTTACATTTTTTTTATTATTTAACCAATTTTGCTTTTTCAAAAAACGAAAAGAAATTATATATTTTTTAAGTGGTCGTCCATAAAATACGTCACGCAAGTTGACCAAAATTCATACACAGGGGGGAGTGTGCCTTTAATAACGCGAGAAACGGGGTATGAAGTGTATGAATTTTGGTCAATTTACGTGACATATTTTATGGACGACCCCTAATAATTATAGTTTTTTTTAAATATTTATTTAACGTTATATTTCAATACATACGTATTATAGAACTAGTGATATAAAATTATATTTTAAAATAAGTATTCTTTACCCCCATTTTACCCCCCTTACCCCACCCCAATTTTTACCCAAAACAATCACAGCCTAGTACTTTGGATAATTAACTAATGGTTTAAATTTGAAGTCTCTAGCTCAATGCGTTCTTGAGTTATCGTGGTCACAAATTTCCCGGACAGACAGACCGACAGACAGACTGATCGATCGACAGTGGACTGTATTTATATATTTTTGTGAACGAACTTTTAAATCACTTTACCCTCAGTAATCCACTTAACCCCAGATGACGGTAATTCACTTTTCCGTTTTTTGGTGTGAACTCGTCTTTTGACATTTATGTAAAATTATGCCGTCCATAAGTAATTATATTGCATGCTTCCTAGGAGCGTACATTATGCACCGATGTACCAATTATCACTCCCAGTAGCTTATGCAACGCAAAAGAGGCTTTCATATTTTGCATTTGACATGCTCTGATTTTGCTTTTATGACTTCTTTAAACGCAAAAAAAATAACATTTATGAAGATATTAATAGTTCTCATTTCATAATATACTTAGTCTTCACAGTGATAAGTATATTGCGTTTTTTGTCGATATTGTTTTTTATATTTTTCTACAAAATCAATTTTTAAACCAATAAACGATTTTTCTTGTAATTTTGTATGTAATGCCCGCCGCAGAAAATGTTCTCAAGTTAGCACAACTTTTGAAGTTGTTCATGATTTGACAAGAAAATTTGCACCTGGACTTGGGTGACTTGAAATTGTGGTGCGACTTGAAACAAGGAAGCGCTCTTTTAAAAATATATCTGTACCACGGAGGTGAACAGAGGTAGACGTAATTTTTCAGGAGAGCAAGGTTTCGATTTTTTTTAAGCTTTAAATACATGGGCATGATTTTGTTTTCCTTTGTATTATTTCCGTTTTTTTTTATAGTAACTGGACTTAGTGCCATGTACCTCTATATAAAGCGAAAAAAGCACATCAAGGACATGGTGATAACTCTGTTTCACAAAAAATGGACATGTGTCTATGTATTTCAAGTTTTCCAAAGGATGACTTGAAACAAGCCATTTTTTTTTTCGGGTATTTGCTATTGTTTTACGTAGGTACTTTATATTTTGATAGCCTATTATTAAAGTGGTTTGCCATATTTTCACAATTTTTATTTTCATATCGCTTAAGCGTGAATTCACAAACTTTTTTTTTTATTGCACAAAGAAGTCTAAAATCGTAGTCAAGACCCAAATCCACGGTTTTTCAGTCTAATGTAATCTTTGAACATTTTGGAATTTAATTTTCTAGATATGGAGTATAAAATCCGATAAAAACCCAACCTTTAATAAAATTTTTGCTATATTTAATAGTATATTGTTTTACTAAGAGGAAAAGTGAAGCTTTTTTTGTTAGTCTGTAGAATTTACGGACGACGCGAAGCGGAGTCCGGAAACTACAGACGAGTAAAAACAATCACTTTACTTAACTAAAATAGTCCAATAAAATCCTTTCGAAATAAAATTAAACCTTCCCTAGCTCATTTTAAATTTTTTTCGTAGGCTAAATCGTACACTTTTCGCGATTTCGATGGTAACTTCTAATGTAGCATTTGCAATTTCGGACAGATTTGTGGTGTATAAACCATATATTCTTATTCAATCATTTTTATTCAATTTCACACAAGATTTTTGCACAGAATCTCTGGTCAACCACCTGTTTACATAATAAACAAACAAGTTTGAAGTATTGCTGTCATCAAAGTCAAAGATTGCTGCCGCCAGTGGTGGTTTTGCTAACTAACTTTTTTTTACGGCGTACAACAATGAACTCATTTTTTTTTTTCTGTAAAAAATAGATCACTTCTAACTAGTGTGTTCAGTTATAAAATAGTACGCTTGAAGAAAAAATATATTTTGTCTTAAAATTACATATCCAAGTTATATAAACCGTGAAACAATTTTTTAAACAAGTTTAACAATGGCCGACTACAATGTTGTTAATAACGTACATATTAGTTCTTGTCAATCATTTTGTTAAGTTTAGTCCAAGAAAAGTAAATATCTTATTTACTTTCATTTAAAATAATTCTAGATTCAGATCAAGTTGAGTAGTACCTTGTTTAATAGTAAACTAGATGAAACGTTGCAAGCACCCTGTCAAAACATCGGCACTATTGTACACTAGAGCCATCTAGTTTGCAAATTTCAAACTAGGTGTTTTGTTTGATTTTAAATTCTGTATCTTTAAAACATTATATTCTAGCAAAAAACTGTATATAACATTTTTTATAGGGCTTAAAAAGAGCTTTTATTTAAAATATAATTTTTTGAAATCGGCTATGTGAGATATGCTAAAAAAACCTTTTACTGTTTTAAACGTCAGTATATCGAAAACAATGCGTTTTAGGAAAACGTTGTTTATAACATTTTTTGACCAATTTAAAATTATCTTTTATACCAAATACAATAATATTTGCCTTAATTATAAACAAAAAAACGCTAAAAATAGGAGTTTTACCCTATTTTTACCCCCTTACCCCCAATCGTTTACCCCCAAAATCTAATCAGCTCTTTGGAATACGATAAGAAACAATATGCAAAAAACCGCAAGTCGATATCTCATGTAGAAATGGAGTTAGAGAGTTTACTCCCAGACAGACAGACAGACAGACGCAAAATTTTTTTTTACTGATTTTGACTCAGAATGGTCTAAAACGTCGAGAAATGTGAAAAAAACGTGGTCAAAGATTTTGACTACAGTTCAAAACGCTTTGACCTAAAGACATATGTTGTTGAATTTAATTAAAATCAGGGGTGTTCCCAGGGGGGTATGTAGGACCCTGTTTATTGTTGCGTTTTAACATGTCCTGGACTTAGGGGATGCTTAATTAAGTAGAATAGTACGAGGTTAAAAAAAAACAAAAAAAAAACAAAAACAAACATTATTCTACTTATTATGTAAAAAACTGAAACTTTCTGTCTGACGGTCTGTCTGTCCGAGAAACTCTGTGACCAGAATTTAAATTTGGACTTTAGATTCCTTATCCAAGTTTTCTGCTTGGATTGTTTTTAGTAAAAATTGGGATGTGGTAAGAGGGTATAAAAAATAATCATCATAGCTTGTTTATTACTGGTTTTACTAGTTTTTTTATGTAAAAATTAAAAATAATCAGAATATATATATTTATCCAATACATACAGATAATGAGACAATTACCAGCTTTACTTTAAATAGATAAACTCAATAATAACCCCCGCGTGGCTTTTACTTTATTGAGTGGATAATTATTTATTTTACCCACAACTGTCACTTGTCAAATTAATTTCTTGTAAATGTCATTAAAATTTTTAATAAAAATATTAATTTCTAAGCTATGTATTGGATAAAACCTTGTATGGCACTCATGGGTAAACCGATATTGCCCTCTCGAAAATTAACCTGCTTGGCTGACGCCTCTCAGGTTAATTTTCTCATGGGCAATATCTTACTTTACCCACTAATACCTTAAATAACTATTTTTTTTAATATAAAGTTAACATCTTTTCCTGGACTAATTCTCATACATTTCCTGATTCATATACTTCATGTTAAAAAGAAAAAAAACGAAATGAAAAGTAAAAAAAACATTCACGCTTTAAGTAAAGTAACATGCAAAATAAGATCATGTAACTGCGTGAAGTAATTAAAAACAATCGAGGAATACCGCGTGTTGGCAAAAATGTATGTTTAATTGTTTGCAAATAATTTAATAACTTTATTAAAACTAGAGGAACAGATGTTAGTATGCACTTTTTTCTTTTATTTTCTTGGGAATCATCGAAATCTGTTAAAAAATTGGGTGGTTTTTCTTTAGATTCGGGAAGTTATTTAACACCTTACGTTCTTTGGGAAATGCACTTTAATTTGTACTTTAACTTTTACCTTTACTGGTTCTTTAACTTGTACTTCAAATTGTACTTTAAATTGTACATTAACTTATATTTTAACTCACTTTAACGTACTTTAACTTGTAGTTTAACTTCTACCACCCACCCACTCTATTTAGGCGGAGAGAATACAATTCTGACGAAATATATACCTTAAAACCATAAAAATCAGCTAATAAAAATACAGGAAGTACACGTAGCTTTATGTTTATTTTTATGTTTATGTTTATTTTTAACTTCGTACTATTCTACCTTATTAAGCATCCCCTAAGTCCAGGACTTGTGTGGGCTAGTAGTAGAGGGAACCACCGGCTTTAATTGACTTTCGAACCAATATATCTAGGGAGTACGCCTTCGCCAAATTTCAATTATTAATTAACTGAAAAAGGCAATCGGCGCCAGTGAGGTTTGAACTCACGATCATTAGCTCAGTGTGAATGCTATATCGATGCCTTAGACCGCTGAGCTAATTCTCCCATGTACATCGGACGTCTATTCCTAAAAATAATTGTAAAAAAAACTAATTTTTCTAATTTGTTTTGTGTTTGAGGGGCGGAGAAGTGTTTTATTTTTCATTTCACTACATAATATGTATAAAATTTACTTCGTCCTCTCAAAAAGTCCAAACCAAATTATTTCGGGTATAGCCAAGGGCGTAGATCTTTTTCTTCTATGGAGGGGGTAATACCCAGGGCCGGCCTTTAAAGCCTCAAATTTGGCGCCCCTAGCAAAAGAAAAAACACCCTAAAATAAAGCTTTGTGCGCCTCCAAAAAAAATTGCCTCCCAAAAAATGCCATCAAGAAAAAAAGCTTTGTCCCTGACGGTTTCTACCAAACGTGGTGCCCCTACAAAAAAAATTACGGCGCCCAAAAAAATACCCTGAGCTTTGTCCCTGACGGTTTCTACCAAACTTGGCACCCTGCAAACAAAATTGGCGCCCACGCCTATGGGGGGGGGGTAATTACCCCCATTACCCCCCCTCATATACACCCTTGGGTATAGCCCTATAAAATAAGGTTTTACATTACCACTAGGCTAGGGCCTGCCCTGATTTCCACCAAAAATAAATGATAATGTGAAGCATAAATAAAAATCGTCAACGTTTAAAAGTTAAGTGATATTTAATTAAAAATAATTAATTTTTGCATCACGAAATAATTGCATTTTTTTTATTGCATGAAATCGAAATCTTGAAAATTTGCATTTAACCTGTTACAAAGTTAAAAAAATCCGTCTCGAATGAGCGAGAGTACTTTCTCATAAAAAATAAATAAAATTAATCGTTGATTAATATGATCAAAATTATTTTTTATTTTATTTTCTATGGACATTGCTTTAAATTTTTATTACATTTTATGCCCCCTCCCCCAAATAGTTAGGGTAGATTTTTAAGTTTCGATCTCCTTTGACCACATAAATTTTTACCAAAAAAAAGGGTTCACGAGCGACCGCAGTCACAATTTTCCAAAACGATCGACAGACAGACAGAAAAAACATTTATAGCGGAAATCATCTCTTTTTTATACAACATTGAGAAATGTAAGAAAGCAATAAAATAGTATATTCTATAACTAGAATGGAATGACTATTCCATACGTGTTGTAGACTATACTTTTTCTTCGACTGCAAATATGAAACACTGTATGGCTTTAAACTGCGGACAAGGTTAAAAACCATGTTTTTTGTGGCTTGACGTTGTAAATGCAACAAAACACATATTTTTAAATAAAGCAATTAATGTTAATAATTTTATCAAATCTGTACTGAAAAAAGATTTTTATTTAATTTTAGCACATATTTACAAATTATAATGCAAAAATTGAAAGTTATGTCAGATTGTTTTGACAGATATCAGGTTTAAATATTTAACAATAGATGGGGCAGTTTTAATTTTTTGAACTAAATTGATAAAAAACTGGTCAAATATTAAGAAAAACTAATAAACTTTATGTAATTTTAACGCAAAACTTTAAATGGCATTAAATTATTCAATATTTCATGGTAAAATAAATATATTTTTGCTAATTTTGCTACAGTTTTCTTTACTTTTATAAACAAGAGATGGCACTACATGTGCTCATTCTAACACTTGATACGGAATATTCATACTGTATCTAGAGCTAGAATGGATTCATTCTGTGTTTGAAAAGTGTGTGTATTTGCTTACATTCTAAAGCAGTCGTAGAAAAAAGTATATTTTTCAATGACGCAGCGTTGATAACAATCAACAGAGACTTCTTAAAAAAAATTCACCAGCAAAATATTTTATGAAAAATAAAAAATAATTTGATACCCTCTAAATTTTATGTTCTGGAACTTACGCCGCACTCCCTAGAGCACCTGCCCCGAATGCTAAATTAATTATGACTATTATCCTTCTTATAATAACTTATTTACCTACTACAAATAAATTATATAATCAAACATTTGATCAAAATTTTCTTAAATTAGTATATTAATATAAAAATTAGTATTAATTTATTTAAATTTCTTTAAATTAATCCAAATAAGATTTATAGTAGTAGTATCACTACTTTAAATTATGTAAAGTCAAGTTTAGATTTTTTGATAAGATATTTTGAACGGATGTGTAAAAATTAGATATAATCTTTCAGTCAATTTGACAAAACCAATTAATCTTTCTAATCTTTAGAAAAAAATTACTATAATTTTACTGTTACGTATAGCTTTGGACCAAGTGATCAGAGATAAATTTTTATGAGTACCTATGAATAAAAAGTTCCTCGTCTCTGGACAGTAAATATTACCAACTTGGGCATGTTTGGGGGGAGTGCAGAAAAACTAAGAAAAGTCTTCCTGAGCAAACCCCTAAGAACCTTAAGTTTTAAAGGTTTGATTTTGGTATGCCAAATGGTATGGCTATCAGTTTCTGGGCGGCGGACAGACGGACCGTCGCGACGGCCGTTGACATTTGACTTACGGTATTTTAAGAGGTATAAAACTAAAAAATGTTTTAATTCACAAAGAAATAATCTAAAGCCTTTTTGGGGTGGTATGGTCACAGGTTTGTTATATGATTAATCATGACGGATAGTATAAACAATTGTGCTTTAAAGCTTTTCAAAAGGTTATACATTTACAGCGCTTTTAAGACGCTTTACTAATAATAATAAGTATTATTATACATGAAAAATCTTATAACTAAATTATAACCAAAGCAACCCAAAAAGCCTTATTAGTACAATCGATTTTTGGTCGATCCAGATCAATTGCAACTAGATTGTTTTTTCTATGGATTAATACATTTCTCTTGCATTATATTTATTAAAATACCGTATGTTAAATTAAACTTATTAAGTTCATTGGCTTATTTCAACATCAATAAATATGTATCATAGAGATAATAATGATAATCTCTCCGAGTGAGAAAAGTGGCAATAAGTTGTTAAGACAAGGTCGCTGGCCATGGGCAATGTTTCCAAAGAAAGTACTCTCGAATGGGAGTGCCAGCAACATAGTGGCTGACCATCTTAGATACTGCAACTTGGTCTAAGTACACTACTCAGATAAAAATCTTGATAATAGTGATGCTGCAAGTATATAAGTATTAATGTATTCAAGTGTTTAAGTATTGAAGTATTCAATGTATTTAAGTCGCAAGACATGGAAAATGTTTCCAAAGAAATTACTCGCGAATAGGAGTGTCAGCAATATAGTGACTGACCACTACAGACACTACAACTTGGTCTAACTTACATTTTAATAGACTAGTCATACAACAAACTTAATTATAATATGATGATAGTGATGATGCAAGTATTCATGTATTCAAGCATTAATGTATTCAAGTATTAATATATTCAAGAATACAAGTATTTAAACATTCATGTATTCAAGTATTCTGGTATTGAACTATTCAAGTATTTAATTATTCAAGAATTCAAGTTTTAAGTATTTTTTATTTATTATTTTTTAAGTATTTAAGTATTCAAGTGTTCAAGTATTCAAGTATTGAAGTATTCAAGTATTTAAGTATTAAGGTATTTAAGTATTCAAGCATTAATTTATTTAAGTATGTATGTATTCAAGCATTAATGTATTTAAGTATTCATGTATTCAAGCATTAATGTATTCAAGTATAAATGTATTCAAGTATTCATGCATTCAAGTATACATGTATTCAAGTATTCATAAATCTTCAAAAATTACAGTTCATATTTTACAAAGCTTCCAGCAGTAATCACGTAATCTTTAAGAAATGATTACGTGAAATAGGTAATCACTACAAATTATGCTGAATTATCTATCCCTCGGTGGAAACGTTTTTAAGATATAAACCCAAGGTAAAAAAGTGGACAAAAAGTCTAAAATCAAGTATCAATTGTTGCTTGGGAAGGATCTCCAAAGGGTATTTAGGTTAGATCAAGGTGTAGTATATGCGGCGATATACAGAGCATTTTAGTGTTTTTTTAAGTAACTATAATCACACACCTCTTAATCTCCCCAGGGATCGTCAACATTTAATTACGGAACCGCCAATTTTCATTTCGTTTGACCCAGATGCATTTTTAAGCCAAAAACAACCAGAAAATAAGAAATTTGGAAAAAAAAACTGCTGTCAGCAAAAAAATACCTTTAGATTTTTTCCTTTTAAGGTTAAATATATAAAAAAAAATATTTTGCTAAACAAAATCGTAATAAAAATAAAACTGTACTGTACAACAAGTTTAATCCCTTTGAAACTGTTAGTTTATCCCGATTTTTCCAAAAGAAAATCCATCAAAGAAGTTGGATAAGGAATTGATGGTATAAACTACTTTTTAAAAGATCAAAAGGACAAAATTTGTATTTACGGTATAATTTAAAATAATATTTGTCAAGGCCTTTCAGATCATTATAGATCCATCATCAGGGCTGAGAATTGTCAGTGCTTTGACATAAATTGCACAAAATAGTAAAATGGACACAGAAACAAACAACTTAAAAACTAAAGAATAAATTAAGAATTAAAATTAGACAAATATAAATGTTAACATTTATGTTTGCGTTAAAATTACATAAAGTTTATTAGTTTTTCTTAATATTTGACTAGTTTTTTATCAATTTAGTTCAAAAAATTAAAACTGCTCCATCTATTGTTAAATATTTAAACCTGATATCTGTCACAACAATCTGACATAACCTTTAATTTTCTGCATTATAATTTGTATATATGTGCTAAAATTAAACAAAAATCTTTTATAACTACTGATTTGATAAAATTATTAAATAACATCAGTTGCTTTATTTAAAAATATGTGTTTTATTGCATTTACAGTGTCGAGTCACAAAAAACATTGTTTTTAACCTTGTCCACAGTTCAAAGCCATACAGTGTTTCATATTTGCAGTCGAAGAAAAAGTATAGTCTACAACACGTATGGAATAGTCATTCCGCGCTCGCGGGACCTTCATACTCGCCTGCAGGCTCGTATGACAAACTTTCCGCTCGCGCGGAATATTGTGTATTCCATACTAGTTATAGAATATACTATTCTGCATATATAAATATCCATATAAATTTCTAAGCGATAATATTTTAAATGATATGTTTTATGTTTTTTTTTAGTAAATACTTGTCCTCTAATTATGATAAACAATTCGCATAAAATGGTAATAAGTTTTTAATTATTAGTGAAAGTAAAATGGCGTTTTAAACGGCTTTAAGTCGCAGGTGCAGATGTCATGCCGCTGCACTGATACAATTATCAGACTCCTCGCAGCTTCACAGCTGGGGCATTACAATTGTAACATGTCTACAGGTAACAAGCAATATGCCTGTACCATCACGGTCATTAAATCCAGCTACAGCAAAGATCCTTGCGGAATACCCAATATTTAAAATTATAGTTGCGCAGATCGTGACATATGAGTTGTCATGTTTAAAAAGTAGGGTTAGACATGTTGTCATTCTGAAATAACTATATTTCATTTTTATTATTATCAACATACAAATATAAATAGTAACGATAGTCCTTAGGTTAGTTTAAGTTTTAAAGAATGGTTAAATCAAACTTACAGTGTTATAAGAAATTCATAATAATAATGTAAAGATAAAAAATTGTGCTTTATTGTTTATATTAAAGCTTTTTTAAAGCTTTAATTTGAAACCTTACGTTAGTTAGAAATATAAAGCTTGACGTAACCTTTTTTAAAAACGTTTTAAAAAGCTTACTTATGTAAGCTTACAGCAACGTTGGCAAGGTTGCATGCTCAGTGGGAACATAAACCTTCGTCTGTCTTACTCGCACATCTTTGTTCTAACAGAGACAACAATACCAGTTACTGGTAATTGTTATTGTTCAGGCCTGAATACCTACTATTTGTTTACAAACAAACCGAGATGACGATACTTTATTTTAACGTATGCGTATTCTAGAAAGAAGAGTTATTAGTTCGTTGGTTGTGATGTTGTTGTATTAATAACGCTTAAAGGGTACCGGAGTTATTAATTAAAAACCTTATTTTTATTACAATTTTAAAGGGCCATATCTCCCTTAGGGCTCATTTGCGGACCAACCTTTATAGGAACTTTTTTAAATATTTTTAGATGCAGAATCACCTCTTAAATTTTGGCATGTCAGTTATTTTTAAAAAATTATAAAGTAAAAAAAATAATGTGCGTGCTTGAGCTCAAAGAAATCACGTTTGGAGGACTTCGAGAGAAAACGCAATATACTATCCACTCTGAAGAGTATACTATGGAATGCGAAGCATTACGTATCTTAACAGCTTGTTAGAAATTTCATATTTTACAAAATAATGCATCGGCAGGAAGTGCAGGAAATACGTTATGGTACTCAGCGATGTAGAAAATAGACAACATTAATAAATTTTATAGACAGGATTTTTTAATTTTAATAAAAACCACCAGCTGAACAGTTGCAAGCACCTTGTCAAAACATCGGCACGTTATGAACAAAGAATTTTTACCTCAAGAAGTAATTTCAGACCAATTTTTATGAAGGTGTCATCTTTTTGTTTGTTTATTTACTAACAGAAACGCGATACAGCTTTGTGGTGTAAAATGTAGGCTACCTAGTAGCGATGTTGCGTAGTTTCCACCTTATCATGAATTCAAATCATTATACTTAAATTAAAAATGTAAAAAACTTTATTGTGTATACTATAATTATGTTTAATAATATAGTATATTTAAGGGCCACTTGCACCAACTTTTGGTACGGGATTATCTCAGTCAAACCGAGTTTAAGTTAAAAATGCTGCGTTCTGATTGGCCGGTCGTCAATTTAATCCAAGTTTACAGTTAAACCATCATTGGTGCAAGTGGCCCTAAATCTATTAAAATTAAACTACTAGTTCATATAAAACTCATACAGAACTAATGTTTCTTAAAATTTACAATAAAATATCCAAAGTATATGTTTCCAATCGGCAACACTGTACCCCTGTCAGTCATCTTACGACCTTAGACTGTGAGTTTACACATTCTTTCTCTCTCTTTACGCGTACTAAGTGTAAACAATAGTCACTCACCACCAACCCCTCACCGTAGTTGGTTCACGCTTCAAACAAAGCATACGGTAGATTTCATCATGTTGCTTCTTGAGGTAAAAGTTCTTTGGTTATAAAATAGAAAGTTGTGTGAATAGGCAACCATTAATACACCTGCGTGTTGCATAATTTATTTAAGTCCCAAAACGTTATATTCTAGCAAAAAATATTTTTTGTAGGGCTTTCATTTGAAATATATTTTTTTAAAAATCGGTTTATAAATAAGTTAGTTATGATAAAAAAAAAAACATTTTAATGCTTTAAACGCCAATATCTCGAAAACAATGTATTTTAGGAAAAAATTGTTTATAAATTTATTTTCAAAAAAATCTTTCATATACATAAGTGCTAAATTAATAAAATACAATAATAATTAATTTAATTATAACCAAAAAGACGCTAAAATTAGGAGTTTTACCCCATTCTTACCCCCTTACCCCAATCGTTTACCCCCAAAATCTAATCAGCTCTTCGAAATATGATAAAAAACAATATTCAAAAAACCGCTTGTCGATATCTTTTTTAGAAATGGAGTTATCGAGTTTACACCCAGACAGACAGACGGACGCAATTTTTTTTACTGATTTCGACTCAGGTCTAAAACGTCGAGAAATGTGAAAAAAACGTGGTCAAAGATTTTGACTTTTCGCCGAAGATTTCAATACATCGGCACTCTTACAATTTCGTTGTATTTTTAAAACATATTTTTTATTTATATCGCTATCATTGGTATTTAATACTTTACTTTTGATACTTAATTATATAAAAAAACTGTAATAAAAAACTAGATCAAGTTGCCAATAAAAAATGTAATTTAAATAATAATACATCCAAATTTTTTGCATAATCACTTAATTCAAGCTCATGTTATACATTATGTCTTTATTATCTCGAAAAAAATTATATAAGATATTAATTATTTTTGTCGCCCCCGAGTACCAATTTACAAAATTTATATAAGCAAAAAATTATAATATAAAAATATGTGTAAAGATTTTATTCTAGATTAGTTAGTCGCAAACTACTTTCACTATTCATCTAATAAATTTGCCAAAATAACTTCAAAATAAATCATTTTTAGGTGAAAAAATTAGTATTTTTACGGGTGGAAACATCCGTAATTAAAAGCGACCGATTTTTTTTGCATTTTCGGCTTAAGAACGTCGAGAAAATGTGAAAAAAGTGGGTGTTAAAAAAATGTCTGTCTTTATGTAAACCTTATAACTTTTTAACGAAATATCTAATTTGAAAAATTCTTTCACCAAAAGATTCAGGACCTTTTCTGTTTGCGTCACATCAAATATGGGAAACATTAGCAAGGGGGCAAAATGGACAAAAAATGGCACTTTAAAAATCTATTTTTTTTATTTGTATTCTTTGAATATAGATAAACATACCTACAAAATTTCACAATGATATCTTTTTTCTTTTTACATAAAAAAAATTTTCAACAAAAAGATTATTTTTAAAATTTGAAGGTAGAAAGACCCCTTAATATAGGGGAAAATTTTTATTTATTAGATGTATGTCTAATGGCGCTAAAATAGTTTTACGCCATGAGTTGGAGAATTTTATGGAGAATTGTTTCTTTTGTTTATTTGTGTATTTAATCAAGTGGCATTGTAAACTAACAATGTACAAAAGAAGTGATTAGCATCGAAAATTAAGAAGATCTGAAAAAAAGCATTTGCAGTTTGTAAAAGAGAAAGCAAGTTTAATTTTAATTTTAATTCCAAAAATAATATCAAAAAATTTAGTTAGTCCATGAAACTATACACGGTGTATTTGAAATAGGGTCCGAAATTTTAAGGCGTGATTCTACATCATAAAATATGTCAAAAAGTTGCTAACGGTTTTTATTTAATAACTCAGGAACCCTTTGAAATATAGCAACGAGGTTTTGGTTTGGCCCATCTTCGTATGTTATTTTCATGTACTTATTTTAACCAGGAGTGTGCGAAATGGGGGGGGGGGGCTTATCAGTTTTTTGCCCAAATTTTTGTTTGTAACTTTTATGTAATTTTATTTTTGGAATATGATTCCCAAGGTCAAAATACATGAAAAAGGTACTCTTGTAATACTGTAGGATAAACCGTTTTCGAGAAAAATTAATTTGAAGGTGAAATTTCACGGTTCGAGGACGAAAAATTAGACACTAAAATGTTGAAAATCGTAATTTCAATGATGCTGGGTAAATGTACATCAAAAACTAAGAAAAAAACGCCATATACAGGTACTTCCAAAAATCAATCCTAAGGGAGCTATGGTCTCCTAAAAATGCACCATTTTTAAAGCGCCATAGTAGCTTTGAAAGCGATTTTTCGACCTGCATGTATAGAAACTTTTTTTCTTAGTTTTTGATATAGAATAACCCTGCATCATTGAAATTTTGGTGTCAAAAAAATCATAACTATGCCAAAAAATCTTAAATTATACATAATACAGCTTCTGCAAATTTCAAGATCCTACCTAAAAAAGTAAAAAAGTTGAGGGGGGTGAACCACCTTCCTGAAACACCCGGTATAGTTTGTGGCAGGACGAAATTAAAAAAACAATGTGCTGAAAATAAAACTTAGATTCGTTGATTTTATTTTGCTATACTTTAGTATCACCAAAATTACATAATGTAAGACCAGCTTAATAAAAATAAAAAGACTTAATTTTAGCCCCAAAATGCTTAATTTATACTATAGAAAATAAGGAAAAGTAATATTTTTATAGATAATTTACATTTACCTTATATTAGTCTCTATGTAACACTTAGATATATCTATCTACATAAGAAAGGTTAGGTTGGTTAATAGACAGCACAAAGCTGGCACACTTCCCATCTTTGGCTGTTTTTATCAAGATTTTAATTTGAAAATTAATTAAAACGCAAATTAAGCTATTAATAATGAAATGATTAGTCATTTTAAATAAGGAAGGAGCTAGTTGCACGTCCGACGTCCACGAAACTTTTTCTACGTCCAGTATTTTTGTTGGCTGATTAGAATTATATTCCTATCGTTTAAATAGGGGGGGGGCTATGCCCCCCCTGGAAAATTGTCTATACTCTTAATAAATCTTCGAATTCATAAAAATTTTCGCCTGTGGCAATAAAATTTTCTTATATTTTAGTACAGTTCCAAATTATAAATCTGGGTACTTGAACCTCAAACTAAAAAATAAAATTCAGCTGTGGCGTTAGGGACTTCTTGCATTTTTCATACATTTTTGATTAAAACGGTATCCGTTGAATGTCTTGAAACCTTCTAAGAACGTTCTCCGTAAAACAAAGCATATACTTAGAATCATACAACATTCCCAATATTTATTTTAAGAATATTCTTCTGTTTTGTGCTATGCGGGTGATGATGACTTGTATCGTAAATAACTATTATTTATCTTTTTTATTTTTCAATAGAGGGCTAACCAAAATGGCTTTAGGTACTTTTTTAAAATTAGTTCTAATGTAGTCCAGTCAAATAAGAGAAAAATTCCTAGGTTAAATTCAAGATAGCGGACATCCCTTAAGCAAATCACCCGGTGAAAACTAACAGGAGGGTTCTGTTCCCAGGTAGCAAGGGATGTTATATTACAAGAAATTAACATCACTTTTGGGTGTATTTTTAAACTAAATCATAACATCACATAATATTGAAAAATAACATGTATTTAACATCACATTTGCAACGTAACACGTGAGACGTGACAATCATGTTATTTAATAACAAATACGAACAAATATTTAGCAACGCTGTAAATATATCGCATGCCACATATTAACGTTGCTTTCACGTGAATGTCATGTTATTTTGCTTCTCACCGACGTTCGAAGCAAAAAAATCGATATAAGATGATGTTGATAGAGTAAATTATTATAAGGAAATTGTATACACATTATACGATTTCCAATGGATAGGGGGCTTCAGAAGACCACGGACATGGATTAAAGGAATATATTCTCCGCTTAATCTGCAATTTCGTATTTAGAATCTATCTGTTTCAATCTGTGATTGTTTCAATTACTGATTGATTTTAAATCCTATTTTTTTTCTAGAGTTATAGCGTTTTTAATGGTTTTATTTAGAAAAATCTAATATCCCAGGATATTATTTAAATATTAACGTACCAGTAACGGCACCCATAAGATATTAGATATAACAGCGCAGGAATGTGGATTAATGTCACAAACACGTTATTTTCGGGATGTCATTGTGTGATGTTATTAGGGGCGGACTTAGGACATCCCCACCATGCTACATTCTTGTTAAATGAGACTACCGAGGAGACTACAATCTTAACATCACATGTCACATATTAACGTGGCTTTCACGTGAATGTCATGTTATTTTGCTACCTGGGTTACCATCCACTACTACCCTTTAAAATATCAGCCCGTGTACAATTAATTTACATTTATTATTTGACTGGACTTATCTGCGAATATGTTTAATTTTTTCAGAAAAGCAAATATTTTGTGTTAACGTTGTTTTGATGTTTTGAAATATTGAATGACTTTTTTATATTCTAAAACTGGTTCACTTATAATAATTTTCACTTTTATTTGAAGTACCTTCCGTTAATAGAATCAAACTTTCGATGATCTACAAAAAGTGCTACACCCAAAAAAATTGTTATGAAATCATTAAAAATTGATATATCTATATTTTTCGTCATATAATTGATTACTTTTTCTTTTTTAATTCGATTTGGGAATATATAAAAATTTAATTACTTTATCTGCAATATACGGGGTGTCACAGCTGTGACAATCTAGATTATATGTACACGCCTGTTAACTTAACTGAATTTATAAAGATAAAATTTTGAAATTTGGTACATACAATGTAATTAAGGCACTTTAAATTTGAGATAAGAAAAACTTTGAACTACTTCCGGTTTTACCTTAAGCATTGCGTAAAATTGTAGTCAAAACGAAAAAAAGGTGATTATTCCACCTGTATAAAAAGTTAGCGCATCGTTCAATTCCACATTTCTTGCACTTTTAAATGGAGAAATCGCTTAAAACCTAATTTGAAGAATTATCCCAGAAAACTAAGAGACGTCATTTTGACGTCAATTATTGGGCACTAACTGACCTGACGTCATATTATGATGTCTTGCTGTCGTTCCAGTGACGTGACATTATTGACGTTATAATAACGTCAGAAATATAACGTTAGAATAACGTGTTCAACATTATATATCTCCAATTAATAGTTATTTATGGTATAAAAGAGAAAACTGGGATTTTGCCCAAGAGAAAATTAACCCACAATTCTGGAGGCGGAGTGGGTTAATTTTAGAGAGGGAAATATTATATGACAGGATTTCATAGAAAATTTCTTGCCACTACTCCCTACACATATCTGATCTTGTCCATAATCCATAATAATCCGATGATGTACATCAACAGTACTCGGCGAATTTCCAGTGCTCGCATATGCGCCGCGTCGACTCTAGCGTTGACGCGAGGTTTTAAATATTTACATTTTTATTTTTTTTTATCTTGTTTTTTTTTAATGATTCCATTTAAACGAGTAAGGTGGGAAAAAAAGTTTACCCAAACTTCTCCGTTTGGACTTTTTGTTGCGTTGAATCTTTACGAAGTGGCATCCAGCAGCACCCATCAAGCCCAAAAGCCCTCATACCGCTTTTTAATTATTGCGATGTCCTGGTGAAAACTCTCGCCTTGTTCATCGCTCTCAGCTCATAGGAAGGATTCCAAATAGAAGAATTTAGCGCTAAAAGTTGAAAAATAGGATGAGGTGTAAAAACCCAGCAAACCACCGTACGATAATCGGCATAAATAATTATTGGCCCATTGCTGGCTTGCCGATTATCGGCTAGCCTGTAAAGGACCGATCTGTGGCCGACGATACAACGCCAATTTAAAATATGATCTTGCGTAGAAGGAGAAGAAGTCAAGACGCATGCGCAAGTTTTGCGCGGGTTGTGTTCTTAGGGCCGTTTGAGTTGAAGCTTGGAGCGCTCGGAGCATAGTTCTATCTCTTTTAAAACAAGTAGTCAGAAAGAGATGGAACTATGCTCCGAGAGCTTCAACTCAAACTGGCCTCTTGTGTTGTGATTTTGCTGCGTCAGTGATAAAGTTCATTAATGAAAATTTTCTGTGGCATGTGTTTATTTACAATTCTTAATAATGATTTTTGAAGATAAAAAGTAAGTAATTACTTTTTTTTGTTAAATACTAAATTAACAATTAATTCACTTGCATTTAAGTCGCATTTAAGATCCCAGGGCGGGAAAGAAGCTCGTTAAGGTTCCGTAGGTACTAAAATATAAAAACTTATTCAGAATAATATTCTAAAACGATCGATATTATCGTTCTTTTTTATGCCATGGTAAAATACTGATCCAACCTCCAACAAAATAATACTTTTCCCTATAGTTCATTACAAAGGTTTTTTCAAAAAATAAAAAAAAAACATCGAACCATTTTTTTTAATACTTAATAAAAGATCTTTTCGTGAAAAACAAAAAAAAAATGAAAAAACAAAATTTTTCGAAAAAAAAATTTTTGAAAAATTTTAATTTTTATTTATTTTTTATATTTTTTATGCAAAAAACGAAAAAAAAAATTTTTAAACCAGAAATTAAAATTCAGGGTATAGAATCAAATAGTGCAATGTCCAATCATGTAAATTTTACTTCAGAAGCAAAAAAAAAAGAAATAAAACACTCGGTCGGCAAATTTGTATTGTTTTGTATAATTTGCTATATATCAAATTATACAAAACAATACAAATTTGCCGATCGAGTGTGTTTTAATTCGTTTTTTTTTTGCTTCTGAAGTAAAATTCACATGAGTGGACATTTGACACTATTTGATTCTATACCCCTCAATTATCGGTAGTCTGCCGGCTAGCCATTACCGGCCCGTTATCGGCTTGCCATTACCGGCCAGTTATCGGCTTGTGCGACACTTCCATTACCGGGCCGGTAATGGCATGTCAACGGACCGATGACTCTTTATCGGCTTACGGCATTGTGCCTTTGCCGGCCCATTGCTGGTGTGTTTGCTGGGAATTGCAAATGTAAACTGTATTATAAAAAAAATGTTAGTTTTTGGTCCACCCTACGTTATTTATGAAGTAGTTCAAAAGTAAACTTTTACTATGATCTAGTAGCTCCAATGTACAAAAACGTGATTTTCTGTTCTCTTGAGAGGTTATGTGATTATATATATTTTTTGACGTGATTTGCTTGTTCCTGTTTTTCTGTAGAAATGGATAAAAATGCGACTTTAGAACATTTTAATCAAATTTGCAGGACTTGCTCCTCAATTTCGGATTTGGAAGCAGTTAGTACACCAGAGGTCGCAATTCCTAATGACCAAAACTATGTGGATTTTTCGCTATTATTGTTGAAGTATTTAGATCTTACTGTAAGTTTTTTTAATGTACTAATATAAGATTCAATTATAATTTATTTTTTTAAATTTAATTCAAATATTTTATATTTTAGATTAAGGACAATGATATTTTATCAAAGAAAATTTGTCGTAGTTGCAGAAATATTATAACAACATTTTACAAGTTTACAATTAGTTGTAAAGAAAATGAAAATGCTTTAAACAAAGTTTTATCAAGTTTCATTAAAACCAAAGCAAGTGAAGGTTCTTTTTATCCAACAGAAGACATAAAAATAGAAATCGAAGAGTGTAATTTAGAACTAAAAGAAGACAAAGAAACAAATATACCATCTACTAAATACAGGCAATGTGAAAATTTTGATGCGAGTGTAAATATTGAAATAGAGGAGATAGCTGATCCCAAAATGCTTCCAGAGTATGACTTTAAACCATTGGAAAATGAATTAAACACAGGTGTGAAACCTTTTAAATGCAAGGTTTGTGAAAAAGCATTTCCTCTTGAAATGCTATTAAAACAGCACAATATGACACACACAGGTGCGAAACCTTTTAAATGCAAAGTTTGTGAAAAAACGTTTATTCAAAAAGTGCAACTAATACAGCACAATAGGATACACACAGGTGTGAAACCTTTTAAATGCAAAGTTTGTGAAAAAGCATATTTTAATAAATCGAGTCTAAAAATGCACAATATGACACACACAGGTGTGAAACCATTTAAATGCAAAGTTTGTAAAAAAGCGTTTTATCAAAAAACAGATCTAAGGCGGCACAATCGGACACACACAGGTGTGAAACCTTTTAAATGCAAGGTTTGTGAAAAAGCATTTTCTCAAAAAACGAATCTAACACTGCACAATCATATACACACAGGTGTGAAACCTTTTAAATGCAAAGTTTGTGAAAAAGCATTTTCCCTTGAAACGCTTCTAACACAGCACAATATCACACACACAGGTGTGAAACCTTTTAAATGCAAGGTTTGTGAAAAAGCATTTTCTTATAAATCAAATCTTATACAGCACAATAAGACACACACAGGTGTGAAACCTTTTAAATGTGAAGTTTGTGAAAAAACGTTTTCTCAAAAAACAGATCTAAGGCGGCACAATCGAACACACACAGGTGTGAAACCTTTTAAATGCAAGGTTTGTGAAAAAGCATTTTCTCAAAAAACGAATCTAACACTGCACAGTCATATACACACAGGTGTAAAACCTTTTAAATGCAAAGTTTGTGAAAAAGCATTTTCCCTTGAAACGCTTCTAACACAGCACAATATCACACACACAGGTGTGAAACCTTTTAAATGCAAGGTTTGTGAAAAAGCATTTTCTTATAAATCAAATCTTATACAGCACAATAAGACACACACAGGTGTGAAACCTTTTAAATGTGAAGTTTGTGAAAAAACGTTTTCTCAAAAAACAGATCTAAGGCGGCACAATCGAATACACACAGGTGTGAAACCTTTTAAATGCAAGGTTTGTGAAAAAGCATTTTCTCAAAAAACGAATCTAACACTGCACAGTCATATACACACAGGTGTGAAACCTTTTAAATGCAAAGTTTGTAAAAAAGAATTTTCTTATAAATCAAGTCTAACACAGCACAATAAGACACACACAGGTGTGAAACCTTTTAAATGCAAAGTTTGTGAAAAAACGTTTATTCAAAAAGTGCAACTAATACAGCACAATAGGATACACACAGGTGAAAGGCCTTATAGCTGTTATCATTGCAGAACAAGTTTTAGTCTCAAAAGGGGTTTA